>APFE031147787.1:0-44641 GCA_000404065.3 Pinus taeda | reverse complement strand
ATATATATATATAGCAGACGCTTCCGCGGACACTTCGCTTCCTAGATTTTTGGAAAATGACGCTTCGGCGTCCCCGCTTCCAAAAAACGCTTCTGCTTCGCTCCCGCTTCGTGCAACATTGCTTGACACTCAAATTCACAATCTGTACAAATCAAGGAAATCTTGGCATACGAATTGTTCTAGCACACAGTTTGTAGGTTTTGGTATGACTCTCACCATAGAAAGTCTCTAGCTCTCGCAACAAGTGTTGATTTTGGGTAGTATCGGATGTGCTCTAGCTCTGAAATATTGTGGAGGGGCTAGAATACATAAGATCTCCATTTGGAGAAATTCTGCCCAGATTGTGAGTTATTAAAATAATTAATATTTTTAATGGATTCCTAAGTCTAAACTTAAGAAAAGAAAAATATTAATGGGTATTAATAAAAATATGGGTGAAAAGCTTCTAAGAGGCGAATATGAAGTCTATTTTAATCTTAGTCGTTGATTAGGGACTTAATATCAGTCGTTGATTCATCAACAGGAAGAGTATTAGAGGAGGCTTGAGGGTCAGTTGGAGATACACCAAGTGATCAGTCAGTTTGATTTTTCTATGGCAAGGTTTGCTGAGAAATCAAATAGGTGATCTGATTTGCAGCGAGATGGGCAGGAGCAGAGATTTGGATCGAAAAGGAGTTCCGAGCCAAAGAGTACCAGGCAGAGAGGTAGCGCAGAGGCCTACGCAGCGCAGGAAGTGGCTCACGAAGTGCTGACACAGGCCAAGAGGGTCTCTTACAGTGGCAGTGCAGGATATTCAACAAAAGTTCGAGATTTTGCCGGAGAAGCGAGGTTCTAAGCCGGGAGGGCTGAATAGCAGTCTTCCTCCAGCAGAAGCGGTGACACAGTCTCCTAGAGGCAAGACGCTGGCCCAAGCAATGATTGCGCTGGGATTGTGCAGTGTTTGCCGGAGACAAGCCACTCAGAGATCAGTTGTGACTTGGAGAACGAAGTAAACCCTCGTATGTATTTCTTGCTGCCGATATTTCTCTGAAAGGTTAGCTGGTGTGAGACGCAACCTGTTGCACTTAGATTATGCTTTCTTAATAATACAAACCCTCTATCTGCTGCACCGGTTTTCTTGCATTGGGTTTTTCGAGGGACATTTTGTCCAAAAATAACGGTGTCCCTTGTGTGTTTGTCTCATATATTTTCAGTTTATGATTAGTATGTCAGTGTAATCTGCAATAGTGTTTTTCATCACTGTTTATAAATTAAATAACTTGTTGAATATAATAACAAGTATGAGATGATAAACCAGTGATTACAATAGGATTTTTGATGTGTAGATTTCAGAAATTTTCACATGGTATCAGAGCATTGCAAATCATTGGACATTGAAGCCATCAGTCGGGAGATCTAGCGAAATTGTTGCAGAGAAGCATTTGTCCCGAGTGACAACATTGTTTCAGAGCCAGAGGAGCAACTGAAGGAGTGACGCGGAGCCAGAGGAGTGACGCAGAGGCTCACGCAATGCCTGCGTCAACATTCTGAGCTAGTGGAGGGTGACACATTACCCGAGAGGAGCTCACGCAGTGACTGCGTTAGCTCTCTGGGCCAGCGCAAAGCCTGAAAGGGTCAAGTCAATCAGTTAACGAGGCAAGAGAAGCGATGCAGATTCGATCTATGGTGTTGGTGGGACGTTGTTGTTGTTGGTGCAGAACAATGTCTGAGGAGACAAAGATGAGGTAGAGGGAGTCGCTACCTTAGCATATTTCTTGCCAAAGAAATCTAGATCCAGATTGCTGAGCAACAACAAAGGAGGATTGAAGAGGAGTGATTCGACATTTGGCAGGAGGATTTTCGTGAAGGAAATCAGAACTTAGAGGATGTCTGGAAAGAACTTGTTCCTTAGAGGATTTCTAGCACCAAAGAAATGCATATCTGAGTCTTGCTAGGGCAACAGTAAGAGAGGGAGAAGAGAACCTGTTCTACACTTGTTTGAGCAGAGATGGCAGTCAACGGACTGAGGGATCAAGATAGATTGGATGGAGCATCCAACTTTGTCATCTGGAAGGCCAAGATCGTAGCAGTCTTGGACAAGAATCGCATCAAGGATTAGGCCTTGAAAGTGGTGGCTATATCGATCGATGTTGATCCTCTCAATAAATATGAGGCTCAAGCAAAGGTGAAGTGCATGATCCTAGACGAGGTCAAGGATTATGTGATCCCACATATTGTTGAAAAGGAAACAACAAGGGAAATGTGGGAGGCCTTGACCACCTTGTATGAGGGAACTTTCGTCCAACGGAAGATGTTGCTTGACAACCAGCTAAGATAGTATTAGATGCAGAAGGGAGAAGAAATCGATCCCTTCCTTCTCGGGTTGCAAGGGATTCGAGATCAACTGACTTCCATGGGATCTATACCAGATCCTGAGTTCATGGTTAGGATTGCCCTGAATGCAGTCACTGAAGACCGGGAGACCTTTGTCCAAAACATCTTGGGTAGGGCTTCTCTCCCCAATTGGGAGGAGATGTGGGCAACTCTTCGACAGGAAGAGATCAGGCGATTAACCAAGGCAGGAAGGAGCGGTAAAGGAGTCAGAGTCAAAAAGGAGGAAGAGGAGGATGCAGCTCTCGCATCAACGGGGCAGTCAGGGCAGCAGAAGAGGAAAAAGAAAGACATAACCAAAGTCAGATGCTTCAAGTGTGGGGAACTGGGACATTTTGCCACTCAGTGCCCTTGGAAGAAGGGCAAGGAAGAGAAGTGTGACTCAAAGGTTGCTCCAACAAAAGCTAACAAAGAGGATGATGACGAGGATTGTGCCATGAGTGCTCATGCAACTCTGGAGAAGAGGTGGGGCGACATCGAGTTGTAGTCTGGATGACTACACAGGGGCAAGATCATTGAGGTTCCCAAACTCTTGAATCACATACGGCTACAGGAGCCCTTAATGATAGTAGCAGAATGACGGGAGTCAGTTGGTGCGAGGGATGATGGAGCGGCGATGGCAGAGCTATTGTGCCAAACTCTAAAGCAGTGCAGTAGAGTGTTGAGCAGTGCAAGAGGCACAGAGCAAATACAACAACAACGCAGTAGCATCAAAGGATCAGCACAAATTAGCAGCAAAGGTAGCTTTAGCATCACAGGGTATCCAGACTGACCAGCATGTCAACTTTGGGTGGTTATTCAGTTGCTTACTTCTTAGCAACTGAGTTGCAGTGCAACGGTTAGCAGTGATAGTGTTATGGGCAGCATGATGCAGCATATTGAGAAGGAGTTGTAGTACAGATGCAGCAGTGATAGTGGCAGTGTCATGGGTAGCAGTACAGGGTACAGCAGTGCAATGGATGAAGGGCAACAGGCCTAACATTAGCAGCACAAAGGACCGATGTCGTGGATCAGTGTGATACCTTTGTTGAGAAGTATTGCTAAAGCACATTCCTCACTAAGAGTGAGTGTTGATTTTGGGTAGCATCGGATGCGCTCTAGCTCAGAAATTTTATGGAGGGGCTAAAATACATAAGATCTCCAAGACCTAGAAATCGTTTGGAGAAATTCCGCCTGAATTGTGAGTTATTAAAATAATTAATATTTTTAATGGGTTCCTAAGTCTAAACTTAGGAAAATAAAAATATTAATGAGTATTAATAAAAATATGGGTGAGAAGCTTATAAGAGGCGAGGATCAAGTCTGTTTTAATCTTAACCGTTGATTAGGGACTTAATCACGATCGTTGATTTATCAACAGGAAAAGTATAAGAGGAGGCTTGAGGGTCAATTGGAGATACACCAAGTGATCAGTCAGTTCGGTTTTTTTGGGGCGACGTTTGCTGAGAAAATCGAATAGGTGATCTGAGTTGCAGTGGGAGGGGCAGAAGCAGAGATTTGGATTGGAAAGGTGTTCTGACCCTGATCCAGGTGGATGTTGGTGGCCACCCACCTATCCCACTTCGACCCCCACAACTGTCTCTTTCAGTTTTTCATTTTCATAAATTGTAGCACAGTTTACTATTTTTAGCAATTTTTCGGATCCTGAACTTCCGGAGCCATTTTGAAGCCCTAAACGACGTTTTTAGGAAATCTGGGAGCAACATGGGTCCATGGACCGATGTTTCTCTTCCCAAAGTTGTAGTGCTCGGATAGATCTTTCTAACGAGCTATTGTACGCGTCAAACGAAGATTGGGTGCCGAAGTTACGACCCCAGGAAATTGATGTACCAACTTACCCAAAACGGGGCCCACAATTTGGCGTTTCATCTTCTAGGTTTAGGTTTTGGGATGTTAAGGGTTTTCCATTGTTTTTCAACAATAAATAGGCCTTCGAGCCTCATTGCAACATAGTTTAGAGGCATGTAGCCGACACATCTCTTCTCAGAGATAAACTACCATCGCCCTAGCTGGTTTGTTCCCATTTCTGTTTGTAAGCATATTTCAACGTTTTACATTAATGAAATGAAGTATTATTTCCACTGCATCTCTGTGTTTATGGTTATCTCTGTAATGTGTTGTGTCCCTGTTTAAATCCGGATCAGAGCCAAAGAGTACCAAGCATAGAGGCAGTGCAGAGGCCTACGCAGCCTAGGAAGGGGCTCACTTATAGTGCTAACGCAGGCCAAGAGGGTCTCTTACAGTGGCAGTGCAGGATATTCGTCAAAAGTTCGAGATTTCGCCGAAGAAGCAAGGTTCTAAGCTGGGAGGGTTGAATAGCAGTCTTCCTCCAGCAAATCGATCCAGCAAAAGGGGTGACACAGTCTCCTAGAGGTAAGACGTTGGCCCAAGCAATGATTGCGCTAGGATTTCGCACTATTTGCCGGAGACGAGCCACTCAGAGATCAATTGTGACTTGGAAAACGAGGTAAACCCTCGTATGTATTTCTTACTGTCGATATTTCTTTGAAAGGTTAGCCGATGTGAGAGGCAACCTGTTGTACTCAGATTTTGCTTGCTTAATAATACAAACCCTTTATCTGTTGCACCGATTTTCCCGCACTGGGTTTTTTTAGGGGCCATGTTGTCCAAAAATAACAGTGTCCCTTGCATGTTTGTCTCATATATTTTCCGTTTATGATTTGTATGTCAATGTAGTCTGCAGTAGTGTTTTTCATCACTGTTTATAAATTAAATAACTTGTTGAACGTAATAACAAGTAGGAGATGATAAACCAGTGATTGCAGTAGGATTTCTGATGTGTAGATTCAGAAATTTTCACAGCAAGAAGTCTCTCCGTCTTAATCTTCATTGTTCTCAAGGGACCTTGCTATTGCTCTCAATATATATTCTCTTAGTTACAGTCTCACATCTCTTATATACTGCACTGCACACTGTTCATCCATCCATCAGTGATCACGTTGACATAGAGACATTCTTCATCTGCGACCTAGTAGGATTCTCTGTACATGTGTTTCGTTGTCCGATATATATATATATATATACGTCTTTGGCTCTACACAGTTTGTATGGCTCACACTATATAAGATTTTGTTCCTCTGCATTATGTATAACATTAAAAAGTCGACTGACATGTTCCTCTACAACAATGTTAGTTTGAATGAATGACATCAATCTACATTGCTTCTCTGTGATATATATTGGCACTGATAGATAATTAATATGGCACCGAAACTCCATATATATGTAAACTAACCAATAGCATCAAATGGCATCAACTTATGTGACTCGTTACATCTATGACCGGGAAAAGAAATTATAAGGAAGATTGTAATCTTACAGACACCAGCATAAATAAACTTGTCGAGTTTAAGATCCGCAAGGCACTGTTGAGCATTCCTTTTTTTACCAAGTGACAAGACACCATGGTTGATAATTCACTGTTTAGATTCAAGTCTAGGGAACATAGTTGGTGTATTAAGAAAAGATATGTTGCTCGCTCAGAACTCATTGATCCTTGCTACCATAATTCTCACTAGCACTAGCTAGTAAGGTGCCTATGAAGAAGTGAAAGGAACAAAGCTCTATGATACCAAATATCATCTGACTTCAGCTCTAAGGAATGTCAGACTTTTGCAGTGACTTCAATCTCCATAATAAGTTCGGAAGTATCCACTGACCTTCGTTCTCTGAAGCATTGATCTGTCTCATTAGCATAATTTCCTTCTATCATTGACATCATAATTAAGGAAGAGCATATGCATGAGCAGATTGTTCTGGCAGTCAGTGCTACTATTGACATCCACTGTCTATACCATTAACATTTCAAAATCAAAACTATCTTCCTCTAGGGATTTCAGTCGAAGCAGGTTTCCAATCATAACCCTGCAAAAGTTTTTTTTGTTTTGAACAACAATAAGAAGATCTTATGAGAGGAGTTCGGATTTTCCACAGTGTTCATCTTTATATTGGTCGACGTTTCGAGTCTAGACCTAGACTCATCATCAGGACTGATGTACGGAGAAAAGAAAGAAAAGGGTTTTGATAAATATGAAAAAGGTTGATGTAAAGAGAACATGGCCGACTAGTTGCCTGCTTATTGCTATTATTTCATTCTTTATATTTGTTTAAATCATTGTTTAAATCTTCATCAAGTCTGAGCTTTATTTAGCGATAGGGCTGCTCCATTGTTTCAGTAGCATGGATGACTTGATTCAAGTATGGTAATAAGGGCAGTATCAGCACGTTAAGACAGATGACAGCTTTGCATCATCAACATAAAGCATTGTTCAGGTTCTCTTTGGTCCATCCTGAATATAACATATAATGTTTGGAAAAATGCTAACAAGGGTCAAACACCTTGGCATAATCAGACTTGAAGCTGTCAGTTAAAAGGGGGACAGAGCAGATAATTCCAAGGCAAACCTGAAAAAGTCTCCTGGAAGTAATATGAAAGCATCTTAAAGATGAGGAAAGGCTAGTTTATCAACTGGACTATGACTTCAGGGGAAGCCATAGATTCCAGGCATAATTGATATTCATGACACATGGTCCACAGGAATATCTACAGGAAAAGTAACAAAATCATAGCCAATCTTCATGACTATGCTTCAAGATATTTAGAGGATACTCGTTTTGGAAGCACCTCAATTGAAGTTCTTTGGAAGCTGAATCACCAGGCAATCATTTGTGTGGCATATATCTCTGCATTAAGTAAAGAAATTCATCATTATAAACCTCGCAGGGTTAGTTGTTGAGCTAGCAAAACTTTCAGATGTTTACCTTTGTCGATATGCATTCAGTAAAAGTAGTGAAGTTGTGAACATAATCTTTGTGGATAGAGTGTAGATATTGGTTATGTTACTAACAACTGGATATTGCAAATGTCTATGATAGTAAAGAGAGTTTGAAAATTTTGTGCAAGTCTGAAGCAATAGTCAGACTGCTTACATTGCTAAGAACATTAGTTTTGCAGTCATGACACTTTCTCAGCCTACATCAGTAGGATCTACTCTTCACCAGTGATGATTGATTGGATTCCTGAAGTGACTAAAAGTTTGACATTGCTTAAACTTTCTTGACAGAATATAGCTTGACAAGGGCTTGCTAAAAGGTATGACAACATGCTAGGGTATGATGCACAGAGTTTAAATTACGCATTGTCATTGAGCAGAGTGTGATTGATGATAAACTGAGTCGACAAAGGGTGACAGATGAGAAACTGATTACAGCAAGACTGATGTCTGTGGCTCTTGGAACTCCATTAAAGACTGGATGAGTAAAGCAGCCAGCATAGCCATTTAAGCAAACTCTAATGGCTCTTATACCACTTTATATGGTATCATGGCATGTATCTACAAAGAGGATGGATCTTATGTTGAGCAAGCTGCCAGATGGTCTTTGTGCACTTTGGAAAGACAAGCATAGGCCTATGACTCCCTAAGTAAGAGGGAGTAAGTTCAGTTAAAAATCTTCTTCACCAGGAGATGCAGGAAGCAGAAAGTTTACTAAGTATTGACCCCTGATTGTTGTATACGTATCTATCAACTACTAAATGGAGCAATAAGGCTCCCATCGATCTAGTCTTGATATAGCTCGACATTATTCCTTATTTTTTAACTTAGACATCTGTGATCCATAATAATTATAATAACATCTTTCGGTAAAAATCACATAAGAGATATTCTCGTCGACTCGTTTCGAACCAGCCAGTGTGGTTCATCTTCAGGACAAGATGAGGAACCAGATCCAGGCATTGAGATAAATAGATGTAGAGAGCTGCTAACTAGCCGTTAGAGGTAACAACTAGTTTGACTAAGGATAGGAATTAGAAAAGGTTTTGACCAAAAAGGTTAAGGGAATAGAATTTAAAAATAATATTGATAATGATATAAAAAGTTATAATTTTGAAAAAATAATATTATATAAAACGTATAATATGTTATAAAATATAATTAATTAAAGCTTGTTACAACCCCCTATAACTATTTAATGATATAATATTCTAAAAATATTAATGGCTTATATCCTAATCATAATTATTTAAATATTTAAGAGTCACAAAATTAGATAGTATTAAGGAATATTATTATAAATGATATTCTAGAAAGTCTTAAATAGTTAATCTTATTCATATAAATATTAAATAAATTTAGATAGTCATTAAATGATTAATAGGAGATTAACAAATAGCATTATAAAAATATTAAATATAATATATTGTATAGGGTAAAAATATAGTAAGGGTTTTGACCAAAAAGGATAAGGGAAACTAATTATTTTGATAAAATAAAATTATAAAGCAAGAAGTTATTAATAGTTGATTTAATAAAAATATTTTTAACCCCCTATATAACCCTCATTAATGAATATAATATTGAGGGGTACTATTAAGGTTAATCCTATTCATATCACCAAAAATAAAAATTAATTTAAGAGAGCCATAAAACTAATCAAAAGGGGATTAACCAAAAAAAAATAATAATAAATAAATTAATCTATATAAATAAATAAATTTTTGGGAAGCAAGCGCAGAAATCCAGCATCTGTTGATACTCCAGCCATCATCTCTATTTAAATTAACATGCCTCTTTTCAATTTCTAAGGCCTCCCTGAATTTACGATGATGAAAATGGTCAATCCTCGCAATGACCTTATGTGATTTTTACCGAAAGATGTTATTATAATTATTCCCTATATGGAAGGATCCTTGGTTAAGATTGAATATTGAGCTCTGGGAGCTCCTGGGGGCTTGGGGTACTTATTAAGCTATGAGCAACCATACGGTGAGTGGTTCACCTTCCCCTATTGGTGCATTGTGTACAAGGTGAGTGGTTCATCTTCCCCTATGATACCCTATGATGGTTGACATGTGTGTAGGGTGAGTGGTTCACCTTCCCCTACGAGTGCAGACACGTGTGTAGGGTGAGTGGTTCAACTTCCCCTACTGATGATGACATATGCATAGGATGAGTGGTTCACCTTCTCCTATGGCATATGAGCAAGATGAGTGGTTCACCTTCTCCTATGGCATATGAGCAAGATGAGTGGTTCACCTTCTCCTGTGGATACCCCAGCGAGAGATGCATTCAAGCATCTACTTGTGGACATGTCTGTGGGATGTGGTTCACCCTTTACCCACATGGAGGATGCTCATTCCCTACGTCTGACATTTGGCATGTCAGTGGGACGTAGTTCATCCTTTCCCCATGAGTAGGGATCTTTCCTACGAATGATAAGTTGGCATGCATGTAGGATGTGGTTCATCCTTTTCCTACCTATGATTGTGATGTGTGTTTGTAGGATGTGGTTCATTCTTTCCCTACATGTGATTGTGATGTGCGTTTGTAGGATGTAGTTCGTCCTTTCCCCACATGTGATTGTGATGTATGTTTGTAGGATGTGGTTCATCCTTTCCCTACATGTGATTGTGACATGTGATTGTAGGATGTGGTTTGTCTTTTCCCTATGTGTAGTTGTGAGCAGAATGTGATACATTCTTTTCCTGATATTGATTCAGTATCATCCTACCCATGTAGTCTGAGACGCATGGGAAGTACCTCTCATCTGACCAATGAATTGGGAAAAGTGGTTAGGGACCATAGCAATACTGATGGATGCATCAAGTACTGTCATACTCCCTATGACTAGGATGTATGATGTTTCTTCAACTTGATCACTTAGGATCAAGTTGGAATGGTTAGGATCAGCAGAGCAGGGCAGAGCAGAGATGACAGAGATGGTTCATATCGACCAAATGGCATGATGATGGATGGATTGGCAAGTGGAATTCTCCCTAGTTGAGAGGGAGCGTTAAAATTGGCAACTAGGGCCCAATTCCACAACTCCTATCGGGAAGATTACTGCAGCATTGAATTGCTCTCTTTGAGAGGACCAAAATCGATATAAAAAGTGAAGTTTTGATCTCTCACAAGTAAATTTATAAGGTCGGCCTCATGACAACTCATCAAGCCCCATTGTCATACCCCATGACCTCCACCGAATTGTATATATTGAGGTACTTGCTCCATCATTCGAGACATCTCTTTTCCTTAGAATGAAGTCTGAGATGGCCGAGTTTCTATGGAAGGTCGAAGGAGGTTTTTGTTTGGGTTTACCTCTGTGTCAAGGAGAACAACCACTGATCTGAGCATGGGCCAAGTCATTTAGTCTGAATGTGGTAGTAGCTTAGCACGCCGAGATGGCACAATGTTTTCTAGGCTTGTTTATCGCCTCTTCTCATGAGGTCGTATCCATGATTCATCTCAAGCAGATACGCAGTTAGTACAATCTTCTCAGTCAAGAAAGCCGAGAGTCCTTTCATGGGTTCAGATCAATCCTTATGATGCTTGTTAGTGATAGCCACAGTGAAAGGGATAACTCTCGGTTCAGTGAGATAAAATTACAATGGACAGTAAGATGCCTTAACCAGAACGTCATGCTGAATTATTTTCATGTTTAAGATTTGGATCTTCATCAATCAAAGTCATTTTGACTTTGGTTATTGTACTCTCTCTCTGCTGGGCATTTGATATTAATAATAAGAAGACTTGATATAGGGTCTTCCCCATCTTAGGGTTTTTCCCTGGCTTGTGCCACATCCTGTGTACTCAATTCTTAGCTTGTCGTCAGCGTCTCTACTTTATGTTCTTTCTTCAGTCACTGTCAGTTTGATAATGTTTTATGAGACTGCGAACGAATATAAAATGGTCTAACAAATATATGGAATATTAAGTGACTTCTCTTAACAAAGAACATGTTATCTAATTTAACAAATTTCTAATAGATAAAACTACATATCACAAACACTAATCTTCCAACCAATAATCCTTTAGCAACCAAAGGGAAACATGAAAAAGCAATTCCAATAACGAGAGGCTCATGCAACATAGCTGCAAAGGTCCTCAGATCCCATGTAGACTCCTTGGCTAATTTGGTAAACCATATTATCAATAACTACTCCACCTGATAGAGAAAAGCATTGATCCTTTTTAGAAAATCATTAAATGCTAAACCCGAAAAGAATAAAATTTAAAAAAAAAAAAAAAAACCCAAAAATAAAGGATGATAATAGCAATCAATTCAATTCACTTAATTGGCTACCCTTGGAATGTCGGTTGAAAGTTAAGGGGAGGAAATGTCAACCTTTCCATCTTTCCTCACAAGGGCTTCACTCAATGAACCTCTGACATATTACGTGCATTCACGGCATATTAAACAATACCCTTAATTTGACTACATATTGGAAAATACCCCTAAAAATCACATTATTTAACCCCCTACCAGTATGAACCCAATATAACTTCCCAATTTAAAAACCCCTACTTTCACTAGATATTGTAGGTATCCATTTTTCATTAACATTTTTTATACCCCTTTATATTTTTTCATTAACTTTAGGCTCCATTTTTTATACCTGCCAAAATAAAAACCATCTACCCCCTATATATCCCCCATTATATTATATCATTTTTTCCTCAATAAATATCCCTCAATATGAACCCACGTGGTATGGTATTTCTCCCCTAGTGAAGCCCCCATGTCTTTCCTCCATATTATTAAAACCCACAAGAACTTCAGAAAGAAAACTGTTGCAATTTGCCTCTCAGTCTAGACAGGTCTTCGATAATCTTTAAAATTTGGCTTCTTATCCCCTAAGTGTAAGATGTTATCACTTCCCAATCCTCACCAAAAAAATTTCCTTCATATGAACACAATTCTTTCATTGTGGCTACAACAAATAAACCAAGTCATAGCCATTTCTTTGCTGAGGTGTGACTTATCTAGAAGCCTCAGGGATCAACAAATAGCTGGACACTACTAACATCAGGGGTATTCAGAATCCAGAATGATATTGAAGGTGCAACAAGAATCCTAGGAGAGCTGAAGACAAGTAGCAAAAATAAACTCAATGATATGATCGTTAAGAATCAAGATAACAATGGGCTTGAAGAAACTTCAAATCAGATCTGCTCAACAGAACAGCACCATAGTGCAGCACTTTTTCATTAGCTCCCATGAAACCATTTTTCACTGTGCCAGCATATATTAGTTATGCCATTTTCTGCTCCTTGCCCACCGAAATTTGCAAGTTTTCTATTAAATTGAAAATGATCTTTCCTAAGATACTGAATTTGGTGTGACCTTGATTTTGAATAGAACAATAAATAACGGCAGTTTGATTTTCAATGTGATAAAAACAACCATACAATGAAGGAAGCTATCGGAGAACTGCATTAACTAGAAATAATTAAATCCCTTGTCTAAAAATTATTAAATCATTTCTTTCATATATTATACGAGAGTTTAAACTTTATACAAATAAACTTTTAGAAATTTTCAGTGCCTTATATTAAAAACAAACTTGCCAGGCTCCACTTGGAGAATGACTTGCCCAGGGAGTCAAATCTATAAATCTAAAAAAGGAAAAGTAAATCAAATTTCAGGAAAACAAGAGAAGGTTGGTTTTCAATAATATGGAACTGTACAATGATCGTATAATGCAAATTTTCAATAATAACTCTTTTCAAATCACAGAGATGATATCAATAGGGTGGATGTTCACTCATAAGGTTAATGAAGATAAGCAGTCTACCAGGGTTCCATTCTCACAAAAATGCCAATATGACCTGGGCTGCCCCATCAGCTGACTCAGTTTGGTTTCCTCAAAGAGCAGAGTTAAAATCCACAGTCGTCTGGCACTCAGAAGAATCTACTAACAGTGGTTGAAGAAAGGAAAACCCCATTCAAAAATTAGTTGGACAAAAAGATGTAAAATAATGAGCTGGTCCCAAACTGAAAGAAATCATTTCCATGCCCTCTCAGCTGGTAATTGGGAAAACCTTTCATACCCTTTTAAGGAAACCTGCAAAACCCCATTGGTATCAGATAACCCTTCCGTAACAGATAAGATAGAACAATTGGTGTGAGAAGGCATTATATAACTTGCTCGTACATTCATTCTGTTAAATTTACTTGAAATTTTGATATTATTGGGTGCAAGGCAAGAATAAACTTTCAAACACGGGCTCATAAAAATTGCACAAAATGATCCATGAAATAAAAATTGCAGGCAGAAAGTTCGACAAATACCTTTCAATCTGACTCCTCTTCACAGGCATTTAGAGCAAGAGAGGCATTTCATGCTTGATTTGGATTGCATTTGATAAGCTCTGTCACTATGGCTAAGATAAAATTATAAATACACCACAATCATAGCCATTTCTTTGCTGAAGTGTGAAATATGAGGTCAATATGGCAGATAATGCAAGAGGAATGATAAAGCCGTTGTTATTTTCAAGTAATTTCCCTGCATACAATCTGTTACAGTGTAAATAACTGTCATAGTGTTCAAAATATAACAATGCAAATTCAACATATTCAGAGGTAGGTAAAAATTTAAAAAATCATCCTGACGTCTAACAAGTATAACCAGCTATCAGCGCACAGACATCCAATCACAGAGATAGTTAAGATTGAGAAAATGCCTTCAGCTTAAAATAATGTCACTAAATATATAGTATATGACAAGAACTGCTGGGACATAGGAACTAAAAAAGATCTCTCTGTTCTTTCAAGAATCTATCCGGGGGCACTCTAGCTTTCTCATGTTTAGCTATACCTCTAGAAATATTTAAAACACCTAGCTTCCACTCTACCCAGGCTTATTTAGAAATTCTTGCAAATACGGCATAAAACCCTCTTTCTAATTACATAAAAAAGCATCCATCTCTCGTCACATAATTTTCAAATTTTAAAAATTAAGGCTTAGGGCAAACAACAATGGTGTTTTTGTGGACACCACACAAAACCCAAGAGAGAAACATTCTTGAACTAAATTTACAATGTCTACGAACTAAGAGGATGATACTGACCCCTGAGCAGCAAGGATGCCTGAAATCATTATGTAGAGTTCTGCAATTATAGGTCCAACTGGACATCATGATAAGAATTGCTGATCCAACAGAAAGCCCACCATGTAACATTTAAGTGTTCCCTTTATTGATTCTGAAGGCCATGCTCTACACGACACTGCTTTCCTTGCATTATCATGGCATATTTATTATACAATACAGCTCAAGTCAGTACACACAAGATATTTGTAATGCAATATTCCATTAACACCTGTACACTAGGCTTTTGCCAAGTCCAAAATAATACCTAAGCTTCATTTGCCACTAAAGAGGGAATAATCAAAACTCATTAAAATGTCGCTTGCTTTGCTTATTGTCACCAATAATCACCACAAGAGCACACTCCATCCTTGAAATGATGGAAACGACTTGTATCCCTTACAATGATTTCTCGGTTAACAATCTTAGAGATAAACTTTATGGCAGTGTGGCAATCACCACACACACGAAGGTTCTTGATAATAAGGAGTGGTGTCCCAGGAGTTGTGCTTATAAGCCCAAAAGCAATGGCCAGCTTCTCACTGTGATGGGAAAGAGATTGTTGTTTCTGCTCTTGTTCTACATCATGCAACACAAGGTTGGTGTTCACCACATATCCTGCTTCTTTCATCTGCTCATACAGATTCTCCAGCATTGCATAGATATCTTCCGTCTGAGGGTGTGATCTGTCTTCTGCAATGAATTTATGCATTTTATTTTTCACCTCAATCCAACTAAGGCCTGGCTCCTTCTTCACCCCTCTGTCTTTCATCAATTTCCTTACCCTTGCTGCATCATCCCACCTGCCAACTGCAGCATAGATGTTTGACAGAAGAATGTATGTTGCGGAGGCTTGTGGTTCAAGCTCAAGAAGACGTTCAGCTGCATGTATACCTAGCTCTAGATTGCCGTGAAGTCTACAAGCACCGAGCAATGCATTCCACACATTTGCATTAGGTTTAAATGGCATGTTGGTGATACAGTCCATTGCTTCATCGAGTTGTCCTGCTCGACCAAGAAGATCAATCAGACATGCATAGTGATCTTCCTTTGGGGTGATGCAGTAATCTCGAGCCATTGAATCAAAGTACTTGCGCCCTTCATACACAAGGCCTGCATGACTGCATGCCGAGAGCACAACAATAAATGTCACATCATCTGGTTTCATGCCTGCCTGAAGCATTTCCTCAAACAACTTAATAGCATCCTTCCCAAAACCGTGCTGCGCATAGCCTACTATCATAGTATTCCAGGCAACCACATCTAGCTTAGGCATTTTATCAAAGACATGCCGTGAATCTTCTATAATGCCACATTTTGCATACATATCAGCAAGGGCACTAGCTACAAAGATATTGGACTCAAGTCCAACTTTGACAAGCTGAGCATGGACTTTCTTGCCTTGTTTAGGAGCTGCGAGGCCAGCGCAAGCCTTCAATACGCTGCCAAAAGTGAACTGGTCTGGCTTCATGCCTTCAACTTGCATTTCATAGAAGAGCTCCAAAGCCTCCTCACCATAGCCCAGCTGGGAATACCCACCTATCATAGCAGTCCAAGACACCATATTTCGCTCCGGCATTTTGTCAAACAATTCCCGACCAGATTCTACGTTCCCACACTTCGCATAGCCTGAAATCATCGTTGTCCAGGATAACACATCCCTCGTCAACATTTTGTTAAATACTAGGCGTGCATCCTCTATGAGTCCACACTTTGCATAAGTATCAACAAGGGCACTGGCCACATACAGGTGCGATAAAAGCCCAGCCTTAATGCTACACCCATGAATCTGCTTTCCCTGTTCCAATGCCAATGATCTTGCACATGCGCTCAGAACATTTGTTAAACTAAAATGGCTCATCTCAATGCCTTCCCGCTGCATCTGGTAAAACAATTTGAACACTTCTGAATACTGATTACGCTGCACGAGAGCCGCAATCATGGTATTCCAAGTAACGGTGTCTCTATTACGCATTTTGTCAAACAGGTCGCGTGCAGACTCCAGTCTCCCACATTTAACATACCCTGAAATCATTGTATTCCATGAGAAAACATTTCGCTCAGGCATTTTGTCAAACACATGGCGTGCATCTTGCAATCTGCCGCATCTGGCATACATATTGACTAGATGGTTTGAGACAAAAGCAGTGGGTTTCTTCCCACTGTGCTTCATATGGACATGAACTCTCTTACCCTCTAGCAGGGCATTAGTTTTAGTACAATGTTTGAACAGAAGACCATAAATGTCAAAGCTTACCCCGATGCCTTGTTGGTCGTATGTGTGCAGCATGTCGACGGCTTCCTTCAGTTTTCCCTCCTTGCAGAGCCTATTGATATTTCCATCCAGAATTCCAATGCCCACTCCATCGTTAAGTTCATTGTATGTAATTGGGTTTCCTTCAAAATGAGAAGTGCTGGCAGTGGAAATACTAGACAATGTTCTAAGATCCATGGCGGGGTGCCAACCAAACAAGCGATTGCTAAGTGCCAAGCTATCGGCAGCGAAGATGAATACAGTGCGGGAGACATGGTGTTCAATGGGCTGTAGTGGCGTGAGCAGAGGTATGAAGCATAAACAATTCAGTTTTTTCAACAGGATCATGGCTCCCGGGATTGTATACTAAGCTGAAGGATCGAAATTTTAAAGGGAAATGAACTCATTGAATAGTTTGTTGCAACTCGCTAGAAATTGCTTCATTTATCCATTAAAAGATATTTGGGATGAAGAAACGCCTTCGGCTTTGGATACAGTTTTGAAAACTTGAACCTGTCGCTCTGGGATTCTTTGGTAGCAGTGGTGAAAAGTGTGTTGAAATCCATGGACATGTCGCTCTGTCGGGAATGAGGGAGTTAGGAGTGGGAGTCCAGTTATCTATACTGTTTAATTTGAATAGGTCGCTGTGGGAATTGTTACGTGGGAGTGGCGAAATGTTTCTTCAATTTTAGCTGATCGTTAATAGCTAAACCTTTAACCGATGTCATAGATAACTGGAAACCCATTACATTTACCATATGAAACCAGATAATGTTATATCAAATTCAGATAATGAAATTTCCATGTATTAGATTTCCTAATTGTGATAGGAGAGTGATGAAAATAGATATTATATAAATATTTAGTTCAGAGGTTGATATGTTTTTTTATTTGGAAATAAAGTTTTTATAGTTTTAATTTAATCCATTTACAGTTAAAATATTATATAAATACTTAGTTACTATGTTGATATAAATATTTAGTGATTAGGTCCATAGGTAGTTGAATTGAGGCTTTTGTGATCCATAATAGTTGAAAGAATAATTTTGGCGTAAATCACATGTAGATAGACATTTGTCGACGCCTTTCGAACCAACCAGTGTGGTTCATCGAGACAAATGTCTGTGTACATGTGATTTACATGTAGATAGACATTTGTCGACGCCTTTCGAACCAACCAGTGTGGTTCATCGAGACAAATGTCTGTGTACATGTGATTTACGCTGAAGTTATTCTTTCAAGGTTGATAGGTGTTTTTATTTTGAAATAAAGTTTTTGTAGTTTTAATTTAATTAGTCTAGCTTCATTCTAATTTTGGTTTTATAAGTATTTTAATTTTGGGTTTACAAGTATTTAGAGGGATCAAACCTTTTACATTTCAAAAGATTTGATCCTCTTTAGATTTTAAGTTAAAATGGATTTAGCTTGGTTTAATTTCTCCCTTTAAATAGATATGAATATTATAGGTTAATATCACGAGTCATTTTTATTTTTATTAATATTTTATTGTTATAGGGTTATTTTTTATTTTTTATTTTTTATTGACCTAGCTAAAATGTTTACATTAAATTAATCATATTTTTTATCTCTACCACACTGGGTTGGAGAGTGCCTCTAGGGGTAATAAATTATTATGTGGACGGTAGAGATTTAACTAGTATAAAATATTCTAGATTATTCATAATAATATAAATAAATTCATAGTTGAGATTTATCTCTAAAGTAGTTAGGCTATTTTTACCTTCTTTGCATTGATCTCCACCAACTGTGGAAAAAAAATTTAGTGGTTTTCGGAGTAGGAGTTTTGACAACCCATAATTTTTTCTATGGTACTTTTCTCTAATGTTACCTATTTAAAAGTATAACAATCTAATGAATTTTCTTTTTTCCCAAAAAGAAGAATTTGGTTGATATGAAAACCAAAGTGCAAATGTCGAATAACACTTGAAAGGGTTTTTCTGTGGACAAAGAAGAAGAGATGATCCGAATCCTAGACTCTAATATTATTTGCTAGCACTTTGTAAAGAATTTCGCTGCAATCTGACCATCTTAATGGGCTCTATAGTAGCACAAGACTTGAACTAGTGATAATTTAAATTTATATTTATATTTTATATTTAAATTTAAATTTTGTGATATTTAAATTTAATTACACACAAAACATAATTAAGAATATTTTCCACATTTTAAATCAATAAAAATTTGAAAATTTTAAATATAAAAAAAATAATAAAAATAAAAAAAAAAAATTAAATATGAAATAAGGAGTCATTTATGCACATATGTCATAATAGTTTTAATAAAAACTAATAAGTAAACCATCGTAGATCTATCTTAACTCTGGATCTACCAAGCACCGAGATGGATCAAATCTCTTTTCACTCTAAAAAAGGTTTGCACCTTGTCTATCTATTATACATTTTGGAGGGTTTTCGCATACTTTTCGGTCTAATTGGCCAAAAAAATGAAAGGGATTTGTTGGAATCACAAGTTTGAACTCTTGAGAATCCAAGTGTTCCAGAGGGTTTTCAAGGTGTTGAATCCATATGCTCACTAGAAAAACCTAGTTTAAACAACTAAAAATGAATATTTGACCAAAAAAAATCGTTGAATTCCAACCAAAAACTCTGAAACAGAGAATAATTAGCCAATACCCATAATACTGTAACAATAAAAATCTCCATGGTAAAGTGGAGGTAAATATCCATTTAAGAATCTTGTTCCATTTTTTCCAAAATGCATATCTGCTTAATTTATATGAAATCTTTTGATAATTAATATCATATCAATTCTTTTTATAATTAATAATAATAATAACAATTCAATAATAACAGTTTAAAATTGTTTTTATAATTAAAAATAATTTAAATTAAAGCTATAATTTAGTTAGTTTTTATTAAAAAAAAATAATTTAACAAACTGAAATGTATCATGAAATAAGTGTTTTGATGCTTATTATGGATTGATGTCTATCCAGGTTGTATCATGAAATAAGTTTTTTGATGCTTAAATGTATCATGAAATAAATGTTTTGATGCTTATTATGGATTGATGTCTATCAATGTTTAAGGAATATTTAATTACACCGATAGGAGTGTCTATTTTGGAATAGGGCTTCCACAATAAATTAAAGCAATAATTTAGTTAGTTTTTATAAAAAAAATAATTTTAGCAACTTGAGATGTATCATGAAATAAGTGTTTTGATGCTTATTATGGATTGATGTCTATCCAAGTTGTATCATGAAATAAGTTTTTTTGATGCTTAGATGTATCATGAAATAAGTGTTTTGATGCTTCTTATGGATTGATGTCTATCAGGGTTTACTTGGATCGGTCACAAAAATGGCTCAAAGCCCCCATAACTTAGCATAACTTAGCTAGCTTGCCTAAAAACTTGTATAATTATAGAAGTCATCCCCTTTTCCTTTTTTCCCCTTTTTTTTACTTCCTTCTAGCCCCTATGGTAGGTTGGATAATAGCTAAAGTTGAATCCCTTGGATTTGGGTGAGCTCATTTTCTAATTTGGATCTCTCAGGTACATAAGATCTTTCTCTGTGTTTCGCTTGAGTTTTTTTTCCTGTGGAGGGGTCTCATCCTATGCTTTTGTTTCAATCATTTCCTCATTTTCTTTGCTTGGGGTCCCTTTGATCCACCTCTTCTTCGTCACCAAAAGGATGAGGCTTGGGGGGTTGCCAATTCTTTGTTTTGCATTGTTGTCCTTTCCTCTTATTTGTTGGTTTTTTTGCTAGAGGACAACTATCTTGTAGATGTTTAGTTTGGTTGCATACACAATATCTAAAGGCCGTGTTTCCATAATCTAGACTTTGTGTCCAATGGAAGTGTCCTTTGTTCAGCTAGATACGATCAGACATACCCTTGCTCAGATCGATCTCCACACAAATATGGTTGTATGTGAAAAGTCCCTTTGGTATTCTCTCACTATATGTTTTGATAAAAACTCCTAATGTGTTTCCAATGTCTTCATGAACTAAATGATGTCAAAAAGAGAGTCTTAGATTAGGCAAATGAACCCAAACATGCATTTTTGTTGCTTCCATTATCGATGGGTCAAATTATTGGAACTAGGGAATAGTGAGTGAACTAGGGAGTGGTGAATAACTCAGCTCTTCCTCGGAACCAAGTCCTTCCTAAAAAAAGTGGTAATATTCTTTCAAGGAAGGGTGTACAATGAAAAAACTCTTCGATCATAAGTAGATGTCACATTCTTCAGTTCAGCTTGTGTAAATTCATTTGTATAAGTCCTCTTTAGACTACAAACCGTTAAATCTACAAATAACAACCTCTTTATAAAAATATGAGAACATGTTATTTACCCATGAGTAAAAACTGTTAAAAATCAACACATAACGGCTTCTTTATGAAAATATGAGAACATGTTATTTCCCTATGAGATACATATCTCATATGCGAGTGTTTTTCCATTTTTTCCACTATGTAAATCCCAATCAATGTCCAGTTGATGCTTAAGGGTTAGGTCTTGATCCCCTGTATAAAACTGATACTAAGGATAGAGTGGAGTCTTTACTTATTCTACATTCTTTGAAGGTCTTCTTGTCTTATAGGAGTTTCCCTTTGGAGATGAGTATTTGCTAAACTAGTGGGAGTCTCTCCCGATGTTGCATCTTGTGTTTGATATTCTTAACCGAGTCCTCGTAATTGACCCAAATCGATATGGACCTGTTAGCCAAAGTTTTTATAAATATCTGGATAGTCCTCTCCTCCTTTGTTCAAAGACCCTGCTTCCGATCTAAATATGTAGTCAAATCTGCACAGATTTGGGTCCGGGCGGTGGAGAAACGTGTAGATCAAGGCATGCAAAACTGGATCCATACCCGGAAGCTTGCTGGGGTTGGATATGTTCTTTCAAGCCCCCTGCGCGCACGCCAAACGCAATGAAAGAGGGGAGAAGAGTTTTTTCAGACTGAATGACTTTAAAAACATGGCAATAAATCTTGAGGACCAAGAAATTCGAGCTGCAAAAACCCCCATACGCCTGAAGAAAAAGCGATGTGGTACATTTACGCAGGATTGCAGGGTTTGGACCTAGTCGCAAGATAAAATGCCAAGATCGCCCTTCGCTCATAGACCCACAAATAGTGGAGGGCGTCATCTTCGTTCCAGGATCCTCCTACGCCCTTTAGATACACTATCAGATCGTGTTGGATGGGTTTTCTATATTCATCAACATGGAGGAAACCAGACAAGACTATCGGTACTTAAATTTAGCTCAAGTCGAACAGTGAAATTCACTGTTGATCTGTGACTAGCAATGATGGCGAGGGGTCAAACCGCGTGAAGCTGAGCCATACTCCAGAAATGCCTTTTCAGGCTCAACAATCCGTGCTGCCAAGGACTATCGGTACTTAAATCCAGAACGAATTCCGCGAGATCAGCGTCTGCCAAGAATTCCATGCCCTACAAAACGGCCTTTGCCAGCGAGAAATTCGTACGCACTGTAGCTTCTCGTGTGCAAACCCTGAAGGATCTTGTGCTCGAAAGCCGCGGATTAGAGCTGCCTGTTTTCTTCCAAGAGACCGCGGCCTGCATCGAATCGCTTCAGATGCATGTTCGGGCGATGCAGGAACTCACAGACTGGTACTCAAATATTTGTGCTCTTGCTTGCAAGGTCCAGTTAATAAACCAAAAAAACTATAATTTAACAAGTGGGAAGCATTTGCAAATCGTGAAAGATTCTATAAAATGTTGTTTCGTTGAAAAGCCAGAGAAATAATCAAGATGCGGGAAATCGGTTGGCTGGTGAGGGTAGAATGTTACAATGAGTTCTTTTAACTGGTAGTTTTCTTTTAAATGAAGTCTCCACTATTTTAATGCTTTAATTGACAGTTTGGTAAGCTTCCGTTTAATGCGCTCTACAATGATTTCTGGTTCTCCTTTCAGTTTTTTATTACGCTCATTTCTCCATGTAACAACTTCTGTTTTAAACTGGGCTTACAAGATGACTCTTAGTGTTCCATTTTTTATTTGTGCCTCTTCAATTTAGTCTGGAAAATGCTAAGAAAGGTGTCGTAGATTCGAACGATGTAAAAGAATAAGCTGTATGTGGACTCTGTAATGTATTATATGTGAGAAGCTTGCAATTGAGTTGTTACCCCAGTGTCGTGCAAAAAAAATAAAGATTTGGGTTATATGAATGTTTTTGATGACCGGACAAGTTTGAATCTATTATTTTGGGAAAATTTTACGAATCTCCACATACATGCTGAGCCAGTTGAATGCGATGCGTTTCTTTTTGTGTTGAAATTCATATATTTGCAGGAGCCGCTGGAATACAATGCGTGTATTTTTTTTTGTTGAACTCCATTTTCTTGGTGGTGCCGCTTGGATGTGATGTGCTTATTGAAAAAAGATCAGCATCTTTTGATTGTGTTCCGTAAAGAAAATGTTTTTTTGTTAAACTCCATTTTTTTGTTGGCGTCGGTCGAATGTCTTGAAAAAATATCAGCACCGTTGGGTTTATTTCTTGAAAAAATATCAGCACCGTTATTTTTATTTCTCGATTTAAGGCATATTTATATTCCTACCTCAAAACCATCATACTCGTCATATCATGCTCATGTCAATCAATTGACACTATTGAGTACTAACAAATATTGATGCTTGTCTAGTTCCTTTCACTATTTTTTGCTTATGTCAATTAATTGACACTATTGAGTACTAACAAATATTGATGCTTGTCCAGTGCCTTTCACTATTTTCGCTAATTTCAACCACCCAACTAGGCACTGCATGCTTTCCAATACGAAGCGCATAACTTCCATTAGACTCAAAACAAATTGAAATAAATTCAAATCATACCTCATTGGTGGCCCTTCAATAAGGTACACTTGAAATTTTGTTTACTTCCTATCACAAAAAGCTTTCCAATACGAAGCGCATAACTTCCATTAGACTCAAAACAAATTGAAATAAATTCAAATCATATCTCATTGGTGGCCCTTCGATAAGGTACACTTGAAATTTTGTTTACTTCCTATCACAAAAAGCTTTCCAATACAACATCATACAATACATGCACCTACACCAAACATACAACATCACACAACACATACACCTACATTCAATGTACATCACAATGTAATACATATACCTACACTCGGTGTACAACACAACATAAACATACACCCACACCTGGTGTTCAACACAATACCTATATGTACACAAAGTACAACACAATGAATACACTTGTCATGATGTCACCACTACACAATGCACATACGTATTACCACATGTACACAACACAGTGTGTATGACATGCACACAATACCACATGTTCAGTTGTACCACATGTACAACATGTACACAATACCCCCTGCACAATGTGTACACAATCACAAGTACATGACACCACCTACACAACGCCACATGTGCACCGCACCCCCTGTACAATGTGTACACAATACCACATGCACAACATATACATGACACCACATGTACGTAGCACCACATGCACGAAATGTACACAACACCACCTGCACACAATGCTACATGTACAACATGTACACAACACCACGTGCATACAACACCATATGTAAAATCATGCACACAACAACATATGTACATAGCATCACATGTACAACATGCATGCAACACCATATGTACATAGCACCTTATGTACGCAACATCGCATATCCAACAAGCGTACATCACCATATGTGCACAACACCAGATATCCAACATGCACACAATACGATATGTACACAATATCACATATCCAACATGTACATAACACCAGCTATACCCAACACCGCATACGCAATATACACACAACACCATATATACGATAGGAACACAACATCATATGTACACAACACTATTTGTACATAGCATCGCATAAACAACATGTACACAACATTATCTGTATCACCCTCTACATAACATTGCATAAACAATATGTGCACACACTATATATACACAACAACTCATGTGCACAACATCACAAATGCAAAATATACAACATATGCACAATAGTAGTACCACACATCTAGACACTAAACTATCTCTACCAAACAACCTTGTTTCAAGTGTCTTTCCACCATCCATGCTTATCTCAACATACAACTGATCATATTTCTTCCATTCCACTGATGTCTCCCTCAACATTACCTATCCATGACATAGGAATAGTACAAGCACATAATATCAATGTATATCCACATGATACTGACGTAGTAGATCTACCAGGGTTACTCTTCCCACTTGATTCCTCATAAACCAAAAATCTCTTCATGCCATTCACCTACATAAGTAATCATCTCTTCACAAGAATAATTCTTGATAATCCTGTCAGACAATGACATACATACATACATACATATATGCATATATAAACATCAACATAACAATAGTCACAACACAATCACAATATATCATAAGGTTAAGGTTACGAGAACTCCTTTATACATGTGCAACATTGAGAACAACAATTCCCAACTTAGCCAAGGCATGTGATGCCTCAAGTCCATTTACTTTACCTTTCCTACTACCTTTCTCATTGATCTGGATTCTCTCAGCTACCGGAATTAACCAAGATATTTTACTTCTGTGATGTTAGCAAAATTACATGTGAAAGAGTATGGAAAAACCACATGTGCATACTTTAAATAAGGGGAAACATAAAGACAACCATCAAATAAAAAACACACGCACAACTTGATAATGAAATTCACCCTGTGTGGGTTACATCTCCGGGCCTGATGTCAAAAGTGGGGAGGTCACTTTATTAATTGTTGCAAGATGATGATGAGTACATGATGCATTCTTTGTCAAATACAAGAATAAACTTCCTTAACTAAAGTGGCATGTCTATCCAGGAGACGTTATTCTATAAGAAATCTCACTCATAAAATCTGTCCTTCAGCATGACAAAATAACAAACTCTCACATGAAGTGGCATACAAGGATCCTACAACAAAATGGAAAACAAGGATCTCAACATCAAATCATCATCTCAATAAAAATCAAAAGAAGACATGGCACCAGTGCATCTTATACCTCCACTTTCAGGTATGGCCTAAAAATTTCACACCTCTGTTGAAGTAATAGACTACACTGTTGAACTCCTGGCAAAAAAATCGTGAAATTTGACAATAAACTCAACCCCCTTTAGTTAGGTCAAAATATGGATCCTTTAGAATCTCAAAGATTCCATAAATATTCCTTCCCATGGGTTAAATGGAATTTTGTTGCTCAGATGACAAATCTGACCTCACCACCGCGCTCCTTGTGAAAAACTAGTTCAAATAAGTATAAACTCAACATATTTTTGACACCTTCAAAATTCTACCCCAAGGGAATCTTAAAGATTCTTCATAGAGAATATTCTTTCAAATATTCCCTAACATGTGCTCTAACAATATTCTTAGAATCTTCTTGAGATTCATGACTTCATTTGCCTACTTTCACCCTCATCTCTCATGTATTGTCCATCATTCTCCATGGTTCCCTTTCAGCGATTTGAATGGCATTTTATAACAAAGTGTGAGGTTGAATAAGATTACGTGTGTAGTTGGCATAATGGTTGGCATAGTCATGTAAAGTTACTTGTTGTTGGATAGGCTTTGGGTTCAAAACCCATGGACTCCTAATTTTTCATTAATATGGTTTTAATATAATTTTCAAACAATATAATATATGGTATACATATGTCCATATTGTAACGACTTGCCAAAACCATGAGAACAAGAAAAAAAATAGGTTGCACCATGCCAAGGCCACTTGGGCCTAATTTGAGGTGCCATGTGGCAAGTCTCATTGGTCCACATCATCTGCCACCTACTTTCTATGTGTCGACTTGTGGTGTTGCCATGTCACCTGCTTGTGGGTCCACCTAGTTTTATGAGTGGGCTGCCACATCAGCTTTGTGGGTCCCACTAGGCCTATTGAATTTTCTACCATGTTTCATATGTACGACCTTCCACGTGGAAAAATGTTGACTTTGACATTGAATTTTGCCTAGTTTGACCAAAACTTTGACTGGCCATAACTTTTGCGTACAAACTCAGATTGGGGTGAATTTTGCACCATTGGAAAGATTGTGACGATATATTTGATCTGATTCTAGTTTTATTGAAATACAAGGAATTTTATTTTTGAGCTTTTCTTAAGCCTCTTAGATCATTCCTACTCACTAAGGAGATTTTGGTCCTCCAAAAGCATGAACACAATCTGCAATCTATTGTACCCCCCCATCTACAAAACAAGTGCCTTAATGGGCCACATTTCCTTCTCCTTCACTGTTGTACTTCAGAGCCATAAGTGATGGACCGACACCTGTACCCAATGCAAACTTGTAGTACAATCTTTGCAAAATTAATGTTCTTCTACAAGACCAAACACGACCCAATCAAACCCCATACTTGCCAAGAGTTTATAACACACTCTTTGGTCAAGTTTACATCATAATCATAATATAAACTAATACCCCATCTATCAACAAAAAGGCCAAAAACATCATCATGTTGAATTCATAAGTGATGGAAAACACATCATCACTTTTACAATTATCTTACAAAATGCAGTCATGACAAGCTACTATATCTATAAAATCATCCCTCACTCATAAAAGTGAATGGGTCATCATTCTGGAGCTAATTCACTTGTTGAACAACTTTATTGGTTGGTTCCTTCACAGGTGCTTAGTCCTTCTTGAGACGTTGCTTTGGATGGAGCTCCCAACATGTATCTCTCTAACGTCCATGCTTGTTACAATGGTTGCAACAATTCTTATTCCTCCAGACATGTTTTAACTTATTCTTGCACTAATGTGGAGAAGGGTCTACATGTATTGTCTTTTTCCTAGTTTCCATTCTCCTCTAGCACTTACCAACCACATGGTTATACAAGCCACAAAAACCACATTGTTTTCTATGCCACAAGTTCTGACCGTCATTAATATTCTTATAATAAAAATGAACATTAGCATAATGATACTTTTTATACCTCGCTTGGTTGTCTTTGGTACATGTTTGGCGATGAGAGCTTGCCTTAGCTCTTTCTCTGCAATGTGCACTATCATGGGAGAATTGTGATGTGTTCCCATCATTCTCTTTCTTTGATGATTTAGGCAATGGCTTGGATTCTTTGCCGGAAGAACCCTGTTCTTCTTCTTCCTTCAAGCATTCTCCTTTAGTGTACCCCAATCTTGAAATGGGCACCTCAAGGCTTCCAACAAAAATAGCATTAGGTGACAATGAAACTGAAGAAATATCAACATTGTTTACCTCTAAAGTAGATGATGATGGCTTCGCTAAGACTTCATTTCATTTCAACCTTTCCAAGGCCTCTTTCGTGGTTCGTAATTGAAGCTGCAATCTTTACTTCTCTGCTTCTACTTCTTGTAGAAGTCTCTTCAATTTAATATTCTCCGCTTGAAGGATTTTGTTGATCTCTTCATTTGGATGATGAGAAGAAGATGAAGAAGAGGTATATTCACTTGAAGATGGATATGGAGCATCGTCCTCTTCTCTCTCTTTCTCTTATTCCTCTTTAGCCATTTTCTCCTCATAACCTGCATACATTATATTTACCATGCTTTCCATCCTGTAGAAGGTCTCATAGAAATCTTTGTGATCCTCCATTTTCTTTCTTGTTGCACGTTAAATCTATGGTTATCATTCACACTCACAATTTGCATAAACAAGAAGACCACTATGATACCAAACTTGATTCAGATTCTCTTAGCTACCAGAATTAACCAAGATATTTTACTTCTGTGATGTTAGCAGAATTGCATATGAAAGAGTATGAAAAAACAACATGTGCATACTTTAAATAAGGGAAAACATAAAGGCAACCATCAAATCAAAGAGCACACACAACTTGATAACGAAGTTCACCTAGTGTGGGTTATGTCTTTGGGCCTGATGTCAAGAGTGGAGAGGTCGCTTCATTAATTGTTGTGAGATGATGATGAGTACATGTTGCATTCTTTATCAAATACAAGGATGAAATTCCTTAATTAGAGTGGCATGTCTCTCCATGAGATGTTCTTCTATAAGAAATATCGCTCACAAAATCTCTCCTTCAGGATGACGAAATAACAAACTCTCACATGAAGTGGCATACAAGGATCCTCCAACAAAATGGCAAACAAGGATCTCAACATCAAATCATAATCTCAACAAAAATCAAAAGAAGACATGGCATCAGTGCATCTTATATCTCCACTTTCAGGGATGGCCTAAAAATTCACATATCTACTGAAGTAATGGACTACATGGTTGAAGTCTTGGAAAACAAATCGTGAAATCTAACTATAAACTCGACCCCCTTCTCCTTCGGTCAAAATATGGATCTTAGAGAATCTCAAAGATTCCCTAAATATTCCTTCGTGCCAATTGAATGGAATTTGGCTGCATAGATGACAAATCTAACCTCACCATTGGGTTCCTTACGAAAAACTTGTTCAAATGAGTATAAAATTGACATATTTCTTACACCTTCAAAATTCTACCACAAGGGAATCTTAAAGGTTCCTCATAAATAATATTCTTTGAAATATTCCCTAACATTTTCTCTAACAATATTCCTAGAATCTTCTTGAGATTCATGACTTCATTGGCCTTCTTGCACCCTCATCTCTCAAATATTCTCCATCATTCTCCATGATTCCCTTTGAACCATTTGAATAACATTTTATAACAAAGTGTGAGGGCGAATAAGACAAAGTGTGTGGTGGGCATAGTCATGTAAAGTTACTTGTTGTTGGAGAGGTTTTGGGTTCAAAACCCATGGAATCCCAATTTTGCTTTAATATGGTTTTAAAGACCAATTTTGGTTTTAATATAGTTTTCAAACCATACAATATATGGTATACATATGTCCATATTGTAACGACTCCCCAAAACCATGAGAATAAGAAAAAAAATGTAGGTTGCACCATTCCAAGGCCACTTGGGCCTAACTTGAGGTGCCATGTGGCACCATGTGATTGGGCCATGTGGCAGGCTCTCATGGGTTCACATCATCTCCCACCTACTTTCCATGTGTTGACATGTGGTGTTACCATATCACCTGCTTGTGGGTCCACTTGGTTTGCTGACTGTGCTACCACATCAGCTTTGTGGGTCCCACCAGGCCTGTTGAATTTTTCTATGTGCCATACGTATAACCTTCCATGTGGTAGAATGTTGACTTTGACTTTTACTTTTGTCTAGTTTAACCAAAACTTTGATTGGACATAACTTTTGCATACAAACTCAAATTGAGGCGCCTTTTTTGTCATTGGAAATATTACAATGAGATATTTTATCTGATCATGGTTTCATTGCAATACACAGACTTTAATTTTTGAGATTTTCTGGAGCCACCTAGATCACTCATGATTGTTCTGCCATCATCCATTTATGCCAATGGACCCATCCAATCCAATCCACTATCATATTCATGCCTTCAGTTGCCCTTATACATGCATCGACTTCACGTGAGCCTTACATAGCCTACTAGATTTCATTAAGCTCTCCCCGAGCCACTAACTTTCCTCTTTCCCCAACCAATTCCCAAGACACTCAAAACACAAAAAGGAAAGAACAAGAAATCCAACAAAGAAGAATACCATGAAAACCAATAGAAATACGACATCAAAAACAAAGTAGCAAGGCCTTTGTTGAAGGTCTGGAATGTCGTTGCCTCAACATCGGGAATAACCACCCGATCGGGAACTTGAAAATCATTCCGTATCTGTTTGGAATAGTGGCTCCAACTGGGGATGAAGGAACCAATTTCCCTTTAAATATATATATGATGGGAAATGGAGTGTAATCGTGAGTAAAAGGGATGTGGTGGATAGAGACAAAAGTAATACAAAATATATATATATATATATATATATATATATAATATATATATATATATTTCCCAAGATTAAAGTTATCCTTATCCTGTGATTTAAATATTCTTTAATATGCTAAACAATATAGATCATATAGAAATTTCAATAAATAAATATAAGAAAGATAATTAATTTGATTAAATAGTTAATCAAATTAATTGTTTTAAAACATACAGCATATAAGATTTTGTTGTTTATACAATGCATTCAAGAATATCAACTTCATACTCTTCAAGTGAATAAGTATTCAACCATATATAAGATCATAAACAACAAAAACAATAAAGAAAATGTGTGACTATCATCAAATATAAACACAATGATAAAATAAGGATAACAAAGATTAATGCTCTTCTCATGGAAAGAAAGCAATCTTGGTTCCTCCTTCTTATTAAGAAACCTAAAAGATACAATAGTGCGAGTCTCTTAAGTTTCCTTACAACAATTTAGAAACCCCTTCTAAATACATGAAAGGGGTATTTATAAAAATATAGATTACAAAAATAGTGAATACTTAAAACGTTGAGGAGGTTCAAACAACCTTCCATAATATAAAACTAAAAGACAAAAATAGAGTACGTTGGAATCAATCATTCTGAATGAGAAGTCTGTTGTGCTTTCATTTGCTGGCCGATTTCATAAATATCCATTATGGGAATTAATTATGGAGGATGAGCTAGGTTGAGTCGCATCTGGCCCACATAAATCTCATCAGAGAATGCTAGCTGTGTGGTTTAACCAAGTGTTTCCAATAGTGTTCAAAGTTTAACTTAGATAACTTGTTTATGTTATCTTCCTTTGTCTTGGACCAATCATGCCAATGCTTCATTAGTATCTTGACATCCGACAATGTATCTATGGGGCATTCTTGAATCAAGTTGGCATTGAAAAGGTTTTTTGTGAATGGTCCCCATGATATTATCTGCCATGTCCCTTTCGCTGAGGATGGCTACCTCTGTCTGTTTCATTCTCATGTCCCAATCCTGAAAAAGGATTTCCTTTTGTGTGTCCTGAATCCTTGGAGGATTGGTTGCTCTACCTTTTGCGTTGTCTTTCCAAGTAATGTAGTCAAAGATATTTTCTTATATGTCATTAAAGTATGTCGTTAGGTCATAAAACTGATTCATCATTGAATCACTTGTCTTACATAGATCATTAACTGTTGTTCACTTTTGGAAACAGGCAACCTGTTGTTGAGCTAGGAGAGTGTTAAGTTATTCCGTTTCCTTCTTGAATTCTTCAAGCTTAGGATTATCTTTGAGTCGATCAATCCTTAGCTATAATTGTTGTAGTTGTTCATCCTTGCTTCTGATATCTGCTTCATGTTGAATTTTTATTTCATCAAAGCTTTTCTGCAACTGTGTCATCTGTACTTTCCATTCTTCACCAATACTCTATCTTGCATTTGATAATGCATGTTCTAATTGCAGTATCTTATCATCCTTTTCCCTAAGAAAAAGTTCTATTTTCAGAGAATTTGTCAACAATAGCTATAGCATATGCCCCTGCGAATTGAGAAAGTCTTGTGAGATCATTGCCAGGGTCAATTTGAGAATCCTTCCATATAATGCCCACAGGTATATTTCCTGGAATTAAGGCCTAAGATTGATCTATTGTCTTCCTCTTCTTTTGCCTTGTCATAACAACTTTATGTTTTGGTCTGTAGAATACATCCAAGGGAGGAATGTATTCAATATTGAGTACAACTTCAGATGTGGGGTGTGCCAGGATGACTTCCAAGTCATTGGTGTTGACTGCCTTGTCAGAAGATCCAATAGTGAGCGGAATCTTCTTAGTAACCTCAGGAGTTTTGAGAATTTGTATAGGATTTGTGGTTTGAGTTTCTTGCGAGGTTGTATTGACAATCCTATCAAATTTTTCCCATACTTTATCCAAATCACTGGTAGACAATGATTTGTCAGTCTGTTGTGTCGATGATGTACTTTCAGTGTTCCCTTTCTTGACTTGAGGTTCCTTTGGGACTTGAACTGTAATTGGTTCTTTATGTAGGACTGGTGGTGAAATATTTAATATGTCAAGGGGGGTATTCTCCAACCTACTATTCATCTATTATTTGAATTTCTCTTGATCAACTGGGCTCAGAAGAGCTTTGGCTAATATCTCTACTTGCAGATAATCTACAGCTGTCTCGAAAAGATCATCAAAGTCATCTGTTTCATGCTGGAATTGCCTCACTTTGACCTATGCAATGGCATTTTGGGCTTTCTTGTCTAGGTCATATTACACAGGTCGAACAATGGGAAATTTCATGCATAGAATTTTCTCAATTTCAAGCGTTGCATGCCTAAAATTATCCAAAGTAAAAACTCCACAATGAATAGGAAAAGGTGGCCAAAAAAATTTCTTGGCTTCCTTAAGATATTTGGTAAGTCCATTGCCCATAGTCTGATATGCTACTTCTCTGGCTAAATTTTTGTTTGGGACATAGAGAGGGAGGACATGTGGGGCAACTAGGCTTCCATAGATCCTAACATAAGTGAAACATTCTTCCCTAAACCATTTTCCTCTGGTCGTAAGGTCATCCAGAGCTTCTCTAGAAAATATAGGATGTTTTTCATCAAAGATGGTTTGGTACAATGGTAACATTACCCCATGGCATATTTTATAAAAATGGGTCTAGTAGTTGCTTTGCCATAGGATATTATGGTATATATGGATGGGGGTAGGGTCTTCTAAAGTCCATTTCCATCCCATGGATGGAAAATCAGAGGTAAAGCACAATGCATCCATAATATAAGCACTCATAAAAAAGGGGGGAATCTCCCTGGTAGACATATTATATTTGCTTCTATATGCCAGAACTTGAGTGGCCAAATTGTTTGAAAAAATGGTAGCCCAATCCATAATGTAGGCATCTAAGGTGGCTTCTATTGGGGGAACCCATTCTATAGTGAATTTTTGTGTATTAGGTTGTCCAAATATACTACACATCATAGCTATGATATGAAAATAAGGACCAGCGAGAGAAGCTAGGGAATACATACCCTTATTGTCATGTTTGGGTTTTCTTGGCTCATTCCTACACTGCCTGATTGGGTCTGACTGAACTGGATGCTCATCTACGAACTTCTAAATAAATTTGGCATTGTATATATTTTGGGGTTCTAGTAGATGGTACATCTTTTGGAGGTCTTCGACTCTGAACGATCCAATCTTTGTATGTGTCCTTAAGGTTATGAAAGTCTTGTCAACGATATTCACTTCATCAATTACCCATTTGCCTAAGTCTATATATGGAATTATCTTTTCCCGAGCAGTTATTCGATGGAGATGAGAGTTAGTGACATATTCCCAAGTGGTTTTAGATGTCGATGTAGTATCATCCACTGCAGTGTGTATGACAACTACCCTGGGTTCTTCTTCCTCGAATAATATGTATATCTCTTCCCAGGAAGAATTTCCGGCATCTGTAGTACACGTAGCGTCTAAGAATAATGGATTCATTTTAGTTACTTCCGTAGTAGTTGTAGCCAGTGGTCGTGGAACTACATTCTTCTTATTCTTCTTTGGAGCTCTTGACATTTTTCTAAGCTCTATTTCTTGGGACTAGCCAATGACAAAGAAAATATTATAAGAATGAGGAGCAACACTTAACATTTGAGACTTATGGTGAGAATGGTAAAATAGTGTGAAAACAAGCATTTAACACAAAAATCTCGAAATGCTCAATGAAATCAATTGAATCATTCACATAATCAAGGTCCATTAATACAATTATAACCAATAATAAATGAAAAATGTGGGTTTCACATATCTTTTGGATAGGTCAGCATCCTGTTGGATTATATCGCATCGCAAGTTTTTTGATATGATCATTGATGGCTTTGTGAAGTGAAAATTTGCGATATGCGATTGGTGACATTCGCTAAGAGATATGGCGGGGAACTTATTGCACGATTTATCACAATCAACGTTTCTTGAGGGAAGGCCACTTTAACCCTTTACGATGCGATGAGAATATGGCGATAAGGTTTTTCAATATTGGGTGGTGCTTTATCGGGGTTTTGAGTTCACAATAACGTTGGGAGAATGCAATATTTTCCTTTGTGATATGACGTGGCTTATTCGTGGGGCTTGAAATATTATTCAAATGTGAGGGGGCCTTTTCTTCACTTAAACTCAATTAGGAGTTTTATTGCGGTGGGTTAGGTCAGGTATTTTCGCATCGCACTTTGACTTAGCATGCCACCTTTACTCACTTGCAATTAGCGATATGCGAAATATTTGAGACCTATTCAACTTTAAGTCTTTTTTAAATACTAATGGAGTTAAGACCTAGGGTCAAGATGGTTCTTTATTTTAATTTTTTGAGACTTTATTTTTATCCATTTTATTAAAGACTTTATATTTAAAATTCAAAAGGGTCCTCCTTATTCAACTAAGTTACTTATTCTAATAATAATGGGGGGTTGTTGAGTGACACAACAACCTTGCACTAGATGAAATAAAAAACCATAAATCAAGCTCAAACAAATCACAAAATACTGAAGGCACAAAACTAGCAATAAACACCATGATTCAATCCCCATGGTTTCCAAGAAAAGCTCAACCCGAGCCTTCTTCAAGATTCCATGTCAGTCTCTTTTCCATTGACTCCTATGCATCATATTTCCATAAACACATAATTGTGAGCACATAAGTAAATGTAACAACATACTAGCTATCTTACCTTCTTGTGCCAAGCATGTTGCCTTGTAGCTGAACACATCCATGCCATCTCTCAAGGGACTCTAATTCCCTTGATAGATCTAGCTATAACTAGACGCTAGTTGTTATACCTATCAAATACATGTCCATGAATATAAAACATATCCATATAATTTCAGGTAGGATCATGGTTAAGAAGACTTCATATATTCAAAGCATTCATTCGTTTGGAATTGAGGTTTCCAAACATAGCCAAAGGAATCCTCACCCAATTCCATTCTTTTACCCTTTTACTTTGCTGCAATCAAGTCTTACTATGTACTGTCACATCATCCAACTGTTAGTTATATAAAAAAATCAACTATTACCTTGTCACACTAATGCCAAGCACATTGCCTTGCAATTGGTCACACATGTTAGCCACATCTTCCAAAGATCAAGACTTCATATCTAGTAATTGAAATTAACCTTTACCAATACTATCAACTATTAGGGGAATTTTGAGGTCTAAAATGGGCCTCCTAAGGAAATTATAAAATAATAGTCGAAATAATAAAATAATATTACATTACATCGTCAAAATTTAGAGGAAAAAAGAAAAAACTCTTTTTTCAACTCGTATTTTTAGCTTATCTCCCTATGGGCTACTCAAATTTTGAGCAGAAACACTCATTGGATGCAAAATTTGATTCCTCATCCAAGGAGTACCCATGTTTCATACTTTGATGGACCCTACTAAATGAGAAATGATAAATACATGAAAAACGTGATTGCAATCACATCTTTTCATGTATTTCTCATTTTTAGTGTAGTAGGTCCATCGAAAGTATGCAACATGGGTACTCATTGGATGAGGAATTAAATTTTTCATCCAATGAGTACTCCCACTTGAAATTTGAGTAAAACCTTAGGGAGATAAGTTGAAAAAGTAGTTTTATTATTTTATTATTTTTTAATCTTTTTACTTTTTTACTCCAAAAATGGTGAATCATACCCCATGGTTGACATCATCATATTGAATCATGTTGGTTCTTATAAAGTTTATTTAGGTTGTATATTTTTCTTAGGAGGCCCATTTCAGACCTCAAAATTCTCCTAATGCATGTCATAATCAACATTCAACTCATAGTCATAATCATAACAATACAACTAACATTCACTTGCACTCAAGTACATATCAGTTGTCTCAACACATAATGTGTTAGTGCAACCATATTAAAAAAAAATAATTCCTTCAAGCAATCTTATATGCACATACTCATATCATGCAATTAATCAAACATTCAATCAACTTGTAAACATACCATGTTAGATAAACCAAATTGACGACATAATCAAATTCATACCTCAATATATCTTAGGAGAGGCTATCACATTTGCACAAATCAGTCCAGATTAATATTACATGACATCACAAGTATATTATCTCATACCCGAATGTTACAACCATAACCATATACAAAGACCAAACCAGGTCAACATGATACATATAAAATCAAGATCTTAATGCAATAACCCTAATCATGAAGTTAACCTTTATATAACAACAATAAGTTAACATATAACATACTCATCAACAAAATATAACATAATCATCAAGTTAACTATCATATGAAAATAATTGTTGAGTCTTGAAAATGTCATTCATTTCCATTACACTTTTACTATTATGTCCATTATATCACCTCCATTTCACTACTATGTCACCACATTCATCCCACTTTCATTATCATTGGGCTACATTTATGTTTTTCCAATCTTTATTAATTCTAAGTCTTTTAAGTAAATTTGTGGTTAAAAATTAGGAAATAATGTGCATATGCTTATACCTAACAAATGGGTTGAGATTGTTGACATGTGTAGGTTGAAAGGAGGCTTCTAGAAGACCCTTATGTGGCACTCTAAGGCCAAATTCGAATTTGAGTGGAAAGAATCATGGGATCATGAGGATATGTGTCACATCTCCTAATTGTATTGTAACTCTAAGAAGACATGTGCTTATCAGTTCCTATTTTGATTAGGACTCTAGAGGTAGAGGGAGAGATTCATGGACTCTCATTAATGAGATGGCTTCTCATCTTTTTGTATAAATAGGAGATCTCTCTCCTTCATTTGGGAGTTCTTAAGTCAGTTTAGAGCTTAGCTTATTAGTCTCAGTTAGCTTGGCTTGGCTTTTAGTTATTTAGCTTGGAGTTTGTAGTTCTTCCTTGATGGCTTTTGAAAGCTTTGTTGTACTTTGTGATTTTGAAGAACTTGAATAAAGCTTTGATGTTCTCAACATGGAAGGAGATGTGAAGTAGATGTCATGGAGCATATTAGAATGTAAGGTAGAGTAGATTTCATTTTGTAAATATTTGCTTTGATTTCATTATGTCATTTGATTGCTTTCAAGTTTGATAGATTAGATTTTTCATTCATGCAATTTTAATTCATACAAGTGTGTTCAACTGGTTGATTGTAGATTAGTGATAATTATTGGCATATTTTCATCTTTTTGATAACTATTGGCATATGAGATCATCTTGTCCTTCCTGTTGATTTTGTGATTTGCTTATTTTTTTTTCTGCTAGTTAGATATCATACTACTCATCAATTTATGATTTCTTTCTGTGGTCAAATGACTATATCAGCAAAGAATCAAAATATTACTAACTGTAGTGTGATTTAGTTGTCATATTGCTTACTCATGGTTGCTTTCCATAAAGTAGATTGAGCTGAATGGTAAAGGACTAGAAGAGTTTAAGTAGTGTGATTAGTTCTTTGATGCAATTTACATTTAGATATCATATTGCTTGACATGTTCATGATTACTTCCCCAAGGTAGATTGAGCTGAAGGGTAAAGGATTTGAAGAATTCAAGTAGTGTGATTAGTTTCTTTTATGCAATTTACTTTCTTAAACAGTTAAATATCATATTGCTTAACTTGTTTATGATTACTTTCCACCAGGTAGATTGAGCCGAAGGGCAAAGGATCTGAAAAGTTAAAGTAGTGTGAATTAGCTGCTTTGCTTTAAGTTTGAGTTGTTTTCAAGTTTTTCTTTTCTTTTCATTTTCAGCAACAAGGATACAGGGCCATTGTCATTAGTTCACTATTTGATGCATTTATTTTTTCTTAAGAATTGATTTCATTTTAGTTGTTGTAAAGCTTTCTTTTAAGCACTTTCAAGTTTAGAAACCATCACCGCCCACACTCCATACTTCACTTTCATCCTCGCCATCACACATTAAGGAAAGATAAATCCAAAAACAAACTAAAGTAAGAAAAATGTTAACTAAGCACATATGGTGCACCACACTTCATCAGTTTACGATACCCAGATTGATAATTTATGTAGAGCAATTTAAGACGTTAAATTGACTAGACATTTTTTGGCACCGTTGCTGGGGAAGTGTAATTAGGAGACCTTTATTTCTTACATCTAAAAAAAAATTAATAATTCTTGAGTATGCTCTCATTTTGCACTTTGTGTGATCTGGCAGGATCAGAAAAAAAAAAAAAAAAAAAAAAAAAAAAAAAAAAAAAAAAAAAAAAAAATTTGTTATAACAATATATATATATATATAAAGAGGAGACAAAATAAACTTCATCATTTCAATTGATTCCAAAAAAAAAAATGAAACTGAACTACTTTGATAGGTTCAAATTGTCCAAAATTGTCTGGTTATGGTTTGTAGTGGTCCTTAAAACATTGTATCCTGTTTTAATAAGGTTTTGCAACTTAGCTGCGGAAAGTGCCCTGATTCCGCAGCTAGTTGAGAATTTTTCAGCTGTTTCAAGGTTTAGCAGGTTACAAGCGTCCAATGAAGAAATCGACCACATGGGCATCTCCATAATTGTTCCAACATGGATCCTATCCTAGTCACCCCACTCAGATTGATGAAAAACCAGCCTAAGACCTCAGTCAAAGTCCTGTTTTTAGCATGTTTTTCTTGAAGTATTTGCTGCCTGAAATTGAAAATCATTAATCCTTTTTATAAAATTTTACAATTTCAGAGAAGAAAGAAAAAGAAAAACAATCTATGGCTATCTTTAATCCAATACACCACTCTGCAGTCATTTTATGAATTTGCTAACATCCACTCCGCAGCCTTTTATTTTAAAACTTTGCTAGAGTTTATGATTGCCAGTTCAGGATCTGTTTATACAAGCCTCTGTTCCGTAAACTCATTTTCATTGCATGCTCTGTATTCATTTTGTTTTATAACCACTGGTTTTCTCCGCAATCCTCCTCCATCTTCCGCTCATACAACCGTTCCGCCTCTGTGAAACCATCACTTACAGTCCATCACTTACAGTCAAAATACCTGATCATAACAAATGAATCAATACCAATGTATTTGAAAATTTTTATACTGTTCATTTGTTATTTCCCTGTGTTCAAATTGCAAATCAAACAAGAAAAAAACGAATGCAGCAATTCATAAAATGCAGAACAGTAAAAAAACATCAACTCAGAAAAAAACGCAAAACTCAGAAAAACGTCAAATTTCAAACGTTCGATTTGCCCAAATGGTAGTGAATTTGAAGAAAAGAAAACATGGTTTTTTTTTGCCAGCTAGGTCAATTAGATAACCCAGAAACCGTTTGAAGATATTCGTGGCGGTCTGGGAGAAATCCTTGGTTCTTTAAAGCCCATTTTTTATTGCCGCGTGTGAAAAAAATCAGTGTTTTTTAACAGTTGCGGCCATATTTTGATTTCCTTGAGAAATTTGCTCAGATCGGATTTCCTTGGCGGCCAGGTCATCCACCGTGTCACTGAATATGAGGAAAAAAAGATTTTTATTAAATAAACAGAGAACAATTCAAACACGGCACGCTTTGGTTGTTTGAGGTAACACGTCTTCCGCCACCCGTCAAATCCTATTCCATTTTTAACTCAGACTCGCCCACGTCTTCCACCAAGCCTCACAACTCTGTCTTTTACTCATACTTCATTATGCCAAGGTGGATGTCGTGGTTTGTTTGGTTGAATCTGTGAATGGTTTTTTCAGACAGTTTCATGTTACATATGTGGACGCTGTGTCAAACTTTCTCCATTCCCTGCTAACACAACTATTATCACTTCACATGCTTTTGCTGAAAAAGTCAATTCGTCAACACCTTCACTTTCTTTTGGTTGATGGTATAAACTATAAATGTCACACACAAACAGTTTGAATCTGTGTTCAATCGATTTGTATTATATAAATATCAAAAGGCATGTGATGATATAAAATCCGTCAGCACACAAAAAAAATGCAGCAAAAGAGTAAATACCTTGGTTTGCTCTATATGCCACTACAATTCACAGAGTTCCTACATGCAGAAAATGAAGAAAATAACTTAAAACTGATGGTTGACTGTTGCAGCCATTTTCCGCAGCTGACTCAACTTTCCGCAGCTAGCTCAACTTTCCGCAGCTGTTTTGTTAAACTCTAGGTTGCAGGTGTCATCAACCAAAACAAGCCACATGGGTAGCTGAGGAAATGTCAGTACATGGATGGTGTCCTATTCATTTGGTCCAATTTGATGGAAAATACCCCGGTCAAAGGGAAGTCAAATTGTGTGTTATCACTGAGTCACCACACTAAGTCGCTGCATGTCAAGAAAAAATAATAATTTTGAATCAATGAAATGAATAAGTTATTTGCTCACTTTTCTGAAGGTATTGATTAACTTTGGACTGATGCTGAAATATGAATGGCTAACTTTGTATTCAATATTTTTAGCTACAGAACCGTGCACATTCCGCAGCTAAAGTCCAATTCCGCAGTTGTTCTCTAATTCCGCAGCCAGAAAAACCTCATTGTTCAAATCAGCTTATCTTTCTCATACAAAATCAGATTTTGATGATTTAAGTGTCATTGGAAAGATCTCAGCAAGATCTATACAATGAGAAATCTATCATTAGAATTTGAAATGGCAAATAATGAAATAAATTGCTGAAAAGAAGCAACATTAAACTTGGGGCACCAATTCCAAAGCAGGTATAAATTCTTTTGATTTTTCCTTTGAGAACTTGTTTCATTAATACAAATTTTAGTTTTGTGTGTAAATATCATAACTAGAGAGACTGATCACCTCTCTCCTTTGATAACCTTACATTCCATTGCAGAAGAAGTATTAGTTTTTTTGCAGGTTCCAGGAGGAAGGACAAATGACTACAAGAGAATGGTGTCTCTCTAAGAGACCAATTTGTTTCAGAAAAGGATGATCAGCAACAAAGAGGAAACATGTTGATGCAAAATCAGATCCAAACACTTGAAAAACTTTCAGATATTATTGTCTCCATCACATCCATCCACCCATCACATCCATCCATCCATCACATCCATACCTCATAATAAACCATTCACCTCATTTCACTTCTTACTTTTCCATTTACATTCACATACACTTTCCATCCCTTTTTGTCCATTCATAACCCACAAATAAAAGCAAGAGGCTCATTCACATGCTTATTGCCTATTGCCATTTCTACTCTCCATTTCCATCTTCCATTTTTATCTTTCATTTCCTGTCATTTTCATTCCGCAAATAAGCCCTGCTTCAATGCAAATTATTGAGTCCATAGTCCTTTGAGTCTAAGTTCTTTGTAAAAACACCTTGAGGCTTGCATGCCTTAATGTCAAGTCCTCATGCTGACAAACAAAGGGAATACATTAATGTCCCTTGTTCATCAGATCTTCTAGGTGACTCGACATCGACAAATTCATTCGTTCCTAGCAAGATGTGTTTGGGCATCTTGACTCTCATTGTCATAAATGGTGAGAGTTCTCGTGTTGACTAGTGGCATCCATTAATGGCCACTAAGCCAACAATTTCCTACTATGTTCGACATCAGAACATCTTTTCACATAGTAGGAATTGTGCCAACAAGTTGTGAAGACATGAAGACTATTATTTTCAGCATTTTGGAGCAGATTCAGCAAGTTTTAGTAGAAGCAATAAAAAGTCATCTTATCTCTCTATCCATGACTCCTCTTGTTCAGCCACTTGAAGAAGAATATGACCAGAAAATTTTCAGCCACCACACATACAACTCATCCATTCCAAAGGGTAAGTGAAGGTACGTCATTTTCTAACTTTTGACCATAGAATTCCATAAAAAGCTAGAATGATAATTGTTGGAAAAACATTTATCTTCCTCATTTCATAAAATTGCCAATACCATCAGTTGGGGGGGGGAATACAATCATATTCATATCTTGCCATGTCCATATCATATTCAAGAGCTCACATACTTCCAACAGATATTAACTATTACATTGTTATTATGAGCATACAATGGCTTTTCAAAAAAAAGTGCTTAAAGGATAAATTGGATACAAACAAAAGCATGGTTGTCACACAAGAACCAACCATCATGCAATCCAATAAAGATATACTTTGCAACAATAATCAAAATATCATTATGCAAAGTTCAAAGATCAAAATATGAGGCAACAACAAAAAAATGGTTGTAACACAAGAACCAACCATGTTGCAACTCAAGTAAAACTCTTTGCAGAAAAATGAAGTTATCAAATGATATCATGCAAAGTTAAGCCAAAGCTCAAGGATCGAAAGAGTTAATGTAATATATATTGCATGAGGACATGTAATAGCTTCAGTTGGGGGGTATGTTGAGTCTTGAAAATGTCATTCATTTCCATTACACTTTCACTATTATGTTCATTATTCACCTCCATTTCACTACTATGTCACCACATTCATTCCACTTTCATTATCATTGGGCCACATTTATGTTTTTCCAATATTTATTAATTCTAAGCCTTTTAAGTGAATTTGTGGTTAAAAATTAGGAAATAATGTGCATAAGCTTATACCTAACCAATGGGTTGAGATTGTTGACATGTGTAGGTTGAAAGGAGGCTTCTAGAAGACCCTTATGTGGCACTCTAAAGCCAAATTCGAATTTGAGTGGAAATAATCATGGGATCATGAGGATATGTGTCACATCTCCTAAATGTATTGTAACTCTAAAAAGACATGTGTCTTATCAGTTCCTATTTTGATTAGGACTCTAGAGGTAGAGGGAGAGATTCATGGACTCTCATTAATGAGATGGCTTCTCATCTTTTTGTATAAATAGGAGATCTCTCTCCTTCATTTGGGAGTTCTTAAGTCAGTTTAGAGCTTAGCTTATTAGTCTCAGCTAGCTTGGCTTGGCTTTTAGTTATTTAGCTTGGAGTTTGTAGTTCTTCTTTGATGGCTTTTGAAAGCTTTAGAGAGCTTTGTTGTACTTTGTGATTTCGAAGAACTTGAATAAAGCTTTGATGTTATCAACATGGAAGGAGATGTGAAGTAAATGTCATGGAGCATATTAGAATGTAAGGTAGAGTAGATTTCATTTTGTAAATTTTGCTTTGATTTCATTATGTCATTTGATTGCTTTCAAGTTTGATAGATTAGATTTTTTATTCATGCAATTTTAATTCATGCAAGTGCGTTCAACCGGTTGATTGTAGGTTAGTGATAACTATTGGCATACTTTCATCTTTTTGATAACTATTGGCATATGAGATCATTTTGTCCTTCCTGCTAACTTTCATTTTCTGAATTTTAATTTCAGCACTGTCTTTTCCAAGTTGTGATTTGCTTATTTATTTTTATGTTATTTAGATATCATACTGCTCACCAGTTTATGGTTTCTTTATATAGTCAAAGAGACTCTATTAGCAAGAAATCAGAATATTACTAACTGTAGTGTGATTTAGTTATCATATTGTTTAAACTTATTCATGGTTGCTTCCCACAAGGTAGATTGAGCTGAAGGGTAAAGGACCAAAAGAGTTCAAGTAGTGTGACTAGTTTCTTTTATGCAATTTAATTTCTTGCCATTTAGATATCATATTGCTTGACTTGTTCATGATTGCTTCCCACAAGGTAGATTGAGCTGAAGGGTAAAGGATCTGAAGAGTTTAAGTACTGTGAATTAGTTTCTTTGCTTTTAGTTTGAGTTTCTTTTAGTTTTTACTTTCTTTTCATTTAGCAACAAGGATATTGGGCCATTGTCATTAGTTCATTGTTTGATGCATTTATTTTCTCTTAAGAATTGATTTCAGTTTAGTTGTTTTAAAGCTTTCTTTTTAAGCACTTTCAAGTTCGAGAAAATCACTGTAGAAACCATCACCATCTATACTCCATACTTCACTTTCATCGTCGCCATCACACATTAGGGAAAGATAAATCCAAAAAAAAACTAAAGTAAGAAAAAGTTTAACTAAGCACATATGGTGCACCACACTTCATCAGTTTACGATACCCGGATTGATAATTTATGTAGATCAATTTAAGACATTAAATTGACTAGACAACTGGACTTGTTAAATTTCGACAGTAAAGGACCTGTTCTATTACAAACAGGAACGGACCACTCCTTCTTAGGGTTCGAATTTAAACTAAGTTGGACTCACCCGAAGGATGAGCTTATAATCAAGCATATGTTATCCTCCTCAAGCTTGTAAAAAATAAAGAGGTACTTGCCAGAAATGGTTGGGGAAAAGAGAGAAGAATGAGCCTATTTGTTATCCTTTTGTCTCAGAAAAAACCTTATTACCACTCTTGAGCACGACACTTTTCATTCACCTGGGTTGGGAAAT
>APFE031147777.1:136399-250620 GCA_000404065.3 Pinus taeda | reverse complement strand
GAGATGAGTGAAAGGGCAAGACAACTGTCAGTTGTGACTATAGTTGTGCATGTGATTTGCACAATCAGTGGATTGAGATTGCCAATGAGGATTGCATAGTGTTACACAAGGGAAATATGAGTCTGGTTCAGCCATTCAGTAGTATTCTCATGCAGGATTACGCAGTGGAGGAAGGCAAGCAGCGGAGGAGATTTGAACCTATGATTGATTCAGATCTGAGCTAGTTTGTGTGTAACAGGTGGAGATAGTACTGAGTACTTGCGAGGAGTTTGTACTATGTATTGTTACATGTTCTCAATCAATATAATATACAAATAGTTGAGGGGTTTTCAGCTGTATGCTTTCCCCAATACATGCTGTGTTGATATGTGTGATTGATGTTTCAATGTGCACATGCGATTGTTTCTTAATTCCGCAAAATTGATGATCAGCGTAGAGGAGGTTATGTATTATGCATGATTCTGCAAATAGTGTATAATCAGGATAATCTTTGTGAATAAGTGTTATATTATTCAAAATTTCTACATCTAGCCACCCCCTTTCATGCAGTCACTCACCATCCAAGTTCCTTGACATCCCCTATCCCAAGCGATCCATCCCTTGGCAAGGTTTCCTCTCATCGGAAGGTCCAAAATCCAAGGCATATATCTTCCTCAAGACCAAGGCATATCCTTGCGTCAAAACCATCATACCAGTAATAAAATTCTCATGGAAATTAGTGCACACTATTGGGTACCAGTGTCGCACAATGGCCCTGCTCCTGAATGCTTTACCAACATATTGCTTCCTGCTCCAATTCCTTTTTCCATAGTTGCTAATCCTTGCAACTAGTTTCCACCACCCAACCTAGAAATTTCCATGCTTTCTTGCACCAAACACATAATTTCCATTAGACTAAAAAGGAATTGAAATAATTCAAATCATACCTCATTGGTGGCCCACCAATAAGGTACACTTGCAATTCTGTTTACTTCATGTCACAACAAGTCAAACTAGCCCTTTGATCAAATCAGCATGTATAACCATATCATATTCGGTTAGCTCAAAACACAACCATCATAAATCAAAATCATAGATCACATGCAAATATAGGACCGAAATAAAATACTGATACTTATATTTCAAATGATTCTTTTGCTTTTGCCTTTTTTCTTTATTTTTTATGCACACACATTGAATCGGTTGCCAAATCCAGCAAGCACTAGTGCCTTAGCTTTAAACAACAAGGGAATTCGAAGGCTAAATCACCTCCTCCCTCAATATTAGCAACAAGGGTATCCCGAGACTAACCACCTCAACCCTCAATAGCAACAAGGGAATACCGAGACTAAACTGTGTCAACCCTCAATAACAACAACAAGGGCATCCAGAAACTAAACTGCCTCAAACCTCAATAGCAACAACAAGGGCATCCATAGACTAAACTGACTCAACCCTCAATAGTAAAAACAAGGGAATCCAGAGACTAAACTTCCTCAACCCTCAATAGCAACAACAAGGGAATCTAGAGACTAAACCACCTCAACTGTCAATAACAATAACAAGGGCCAAACAATACCATATTGTTGAGAAATGTATGGCATGCAGTAGATAAAAATTTCTCTTATTGATAATTTCTTGTGATGTTCTTTTACTTTCTTATTCTTGTATTCAATTCCTTATTAGCTTTTTAATGTGTTCTATCATCAAGACAATTACTAGTATGCATAATAATAAAAGAGACAAGTGACACATTATATAGGCTTCTTTAGCCAGGGTCAAAACCTCTCACCTCTAGAGAGGAAAACCCGATCAAAATTCTTCTTCTTAGATATTCAATTGATAAGTACCAAGACCATGACATAGACCCTTGACTCTAGTATCCTTCCAAGAACCTTGTCACCAACCTTGATACTCTTCCTTTTCCTTTTCTCTGCCTTTTTCTTGCTGCTTTCCTTGACTCCTTCTAGAGAAATCAATCTCTATTCTTCTTTCTATTTCTCCTCAACTTTCCCTACAGAATATTGACCTCTAGGTATTTCCTGACTTACTCTAGAGAGACTCGGTCTCTAGATCTCTACTTCGACCTCCCAAAAGAATCATTCTCTTGCTTCCTTAACTTTGCACTTCCCATAAGAAACTATTGCCTAGAACTTCACACTACCCCAGAATATTCCCTTTCACTGGCCGAGAAGAAACCCTAACTTTGATTTTAAGAAGAAACCTCTTTCTCCCTTCTTCATACTTGTAATTCTCTTCCTTTTTTCATCACTTTTCTTCTTCCTTACTTCGTACTTGCTTCTTGTCTCAAGTGAATCGAGTTATTTTCTTCAAATGGAGGTCAAGTTAGGCTATATATACACCTCCTTCGCTGCCCTTTAGGCCGACTTGATCTAGCAACTTCCTCATCGTTTGTAAGCAAACTTGAAGAGGTTTGGTGACAAGTTCTTGGAGGATACTTTACATATATAAGATAATATTGACCTTTTACAAAGTGTAACATGACTTCATTTACATGATAATGCCTCTTACATTTTATGACTAGATGACAAATAAATCCTAAACACTCTCAATTGGAGTCTTGACTCAAAAACAAAATCCTTGCTCATGAAACCGATGAAGCAAGTCAATAAAATAATTTCATTTTTCCTTTATTTACATCTTATTACATAAAATCATATTTACATGTCATTATGAAGACCAAACCTTGTTACACTTTTCAACACTCCCTCTTAACTAGGGAGGATGGTACCTTGGACTTTTTCAATATGAAGAATCTCTTAAGAAGAATTCATATTTTTAACTCATTTATTATAGCATCATACCAATTGAAATTGTCATATAGAAAGGCATTGACTAACAACTCTATCTCTCCACAAGATCAGAGCACAATGCTGGAAAGACGAATGATTTATAGACATACTCATCATTGTCTCTCCTAGAACATACCCCACTCAGGTTCTCTCAGGGTATGCTCCATGAGGACTATTCTTATCTTAGACTCCCCAGTCCTCAAAGAATATTGGTCCTCCACAACTACTCTTACTTTTGGATGCCCGATCTCATCCTCAAAGAGCATCGGATGCCAAATGATTACACAATCCTCCATGTTGCCTTACCAGGTGAAGAACAGAACAATATGTCTATCTCTCCTTTTCTAACCAGGAGGATTTATTCCATTAAAGGAATGTACTCACTCCATAACAAAGGAATTTACCTAATCTTCTCGCTTATGAATTTCCATGTTTCTTCCAAGTAAGAAACTTCTTTATCATGCTCCCTCTTAACTAGGGACTTTCCGTAGCTTCTCTTTTAGAGATCCTGGAACAACCAACTACTTGAAGAACTCCTTCCTTTGATGTCATGGATTTCTTATTCTCTATAGAGTATTCAAATTTGGGGACTTCTACATAAGGAAAAACTCATTCATCACTTTATCAATGAGTCAGTCATGTCTTCAACTCATCAAAAAGTGATCCATCAAGTCTTCCATCTATCTTTGTTTTATGTTATTTTTCATTCATGCCATATTTCTCGAAGGGGCATTAAATCCTTCTAGATGGTTCACCTACATAATCTCATCTAGATATTAGTTCAAAAATAATCAATGAACATACCAAATCAAGGTTACCTTTACCATGACATCTTCCTTTAAGTATCAACATCCTGCATGTAGATTGACACATCTCCCACTGCTATTCATTGTCGAGGGTCTCTATCCTTTTCTGACTTTCATCAGAATCTTCACATCTTTTCAGGAGATATTCTAGTCAAATCTTCTTAGACCTTAGATATTGAATGCATTCTATCTTTGTTGCATATATCCATGATCTCTTCCTATCTCTCCACACTTTATTCCCAGGAGCTTCTAATATTAGTTCCTGATTGTAGTCAGTTTCCTCATGATTCATATGAGAACATATTATGTTGAGTTTATTTGGTGTGACTTGTGCTTTGCTGCAAACTTTGGGAGGAGGAGATACTTTTCTTTTCTTTGACCATAGTGATCCATATTATCTGCAAGATATGACTTCTACCATAATCTGTGTAAGAATACATACCTCATCTCCCTTTTGGTCATTCAGACTTCCTGTAGCAACTTCAGTTGAATGAGGGAACTTAATCCTGCTATTCCTGTGATGTCATCATACCTTCATTTCTTGAATCCCATGAGGTGGAATTCCTGTTGAAAACCTTTTGCTTCCTTTCTTGATTAGTGAATCCTCTAATGAGAATTCCATCAAAGAGACTTGAGGATGTTTCATATCCTCACCTGAAAGATGTTTTCTTTATAGATTCTGTATGATGACTCTAGTCCATAATGACATTCATTTCTTTCTATACATATCACTGAGGTTTCCTAAGAGCTTCCTATTCTATTGCAAACAATAAGATTTATCCCATGCATACTTTCTGTTAGAGTGGGTATAGTCATACCTCCGTCAGAGATCAAAAATTCTTTGTCACATTTCATTTTTAGGTGTCTCATTCATCCGGTCAGTTGCATTCCATTAGAAGCATTGATTTTCTGATGGATGGTTCTTGTGTTTGAATTTCCCTCATGTCATGTATCTGCGGGTTCGTGTCTGATCATCAAAGTTAATCAAAATCAATTTTACAGTCATTCATAGTCATGGATGGTTTCTTGGTCAGCAAAGAGTCATTTCAGTCATTAGGTCTAGGGTTTTGTTTTTTAAAGTGTCCAATAATGCCAGCAGACGCATGAGGGAGGTTTCATAATAAGTTTTCATCGCAAATTTAATCATCGCAATCTTTGATCATGACTTTTATTCAAAACTCTGTTTTGAAGAAAAACGTCATTTTGTTCTTTGTAATAAATTTCCATGTATATTTTCAAGGTTTTCAGTTGTCTAAAATCTTCAGGCACAACTCTGGTCCTTTGCAAAGTTCCAGGCCATTCATCCCTGCAAGACAAGTGAAAATCCAACCATTCAGTGCAAGAGCAAGACAAGCGAAAATCAAACCATTCAGTCCAAGAGCAACAAAGAAGAAAAACAGAGTTTCAAAGTGAAGTGTCAAAGTTTGCAACATGATAAATTGGTTTTTGAAATCAAGAGTTAAATTCTTGGCATATATATCATTTTTGTGTTCCAAGAGTTCATTTGCATACTAAATACATCAAAGAGCCAAAGTGGAAACATGGAGGAGCAACGCAATCGAATTGAAGGCAAACTGTGTGTAAATTTTAGTGCGCGGCACATTGGCTAAGTGGCACGACGCACTGGGCGCGTATGACGCATAGGGCCATTTTTCGCAGTGTAAAATTACACAGGCGCGATGCACATGGCACGCGCGGCGCGTTGGGTTTGGTGTGCAACGCACAGGCCTGAAACACTAATTTTCAGTCATTGCTTCCTAAAACTCAAATTGACTCAATTTTTTTTGCTCAAATGAGTTCATGTGACCCTCCAGTTGTCATTTAAAAATGTTTGAGATTGGTTATGAGGATTTGCATGCCAAAACCAAACCCTATCACCGTGTTGAGATTTGCTCCACGGTTTTAAAAGTAGAGTTTTAAGGTTAGTTTTGGTGCCAATCTTTTCTATTTCTCATTGTTTTTCCTCCCCCTCACTGTTAATATTACCATTACACACCTCCCCTATCATCCCTATCACTCTCACTCTCCCATATCACTTGCAGAGAGTCCCTAATATCCCAAGTCATTTCCCATTCATGGAATCATTTCATTTCCCATTATTTTCCCTTTCCCCATATCATTTGTAAAATTCCCAAAACCTCAAGTTACCCAAACAGTACCCAAACATTTAAATAACTGTCCATTTTCCCTACATTTGTCAAAATTCTAAAGGGCAAATTATCACTTGACAAGACCCCACTGTCCACACTACCCTATTTCCCATAGTCCCTCCAGCATTTGGAAATTGCACCAAATTCTCATTCTTCATATCATTGAAGCCAAACAGACTTTGAAACACCATGAAGGCAGACACCGATACATTATATGACCAAGACAGTGACTTTACAACTGAAACTACATGCACCAGGAGGACACTGGAACAACGTAAAAGGAAAGATCAGCTCTGAATCTTGGCTGAAGCCTCTTTGGCTGAGCATGATACTTGATGAGGCACCTTCTGTCCAAATCTCAAGGAATTTGGAGAAAAATTTTTCATTTTTGAATTTTTTGGTCACAAAACAGAGTTTTCTGCCCAACGCGTAGCGCCACCTTGCGCGTGCTTATGATCGGGAGATCTTCTGGAGGAAAACTTGGTGTTTTTGAATTTTTTATGGAAAGTTATGAATGCTCAAGAATGGCCTAAGAATTTCATCAAGTTCTGAGTGGCCTAAAGGGTCAAAAACACCTTGAAAATGGCCTTTCTGCCATTTTTTCCACACACAGGAACCAGTCTTGGGAGATTGAGCTTTTGGAGGGGCAAATAAACACCAAATCCATAAATGCCACTTGGGTTGGAAAGTAGACAGGTAGGGCTTTCCAACAAGCTATCATGAGCTCAATTTGGACTTCAGGAAGGGCCTCAAAATCAGCTCCAAAGTTGCGCTATGCATAGAGATTTCAGGCACGGCGCATAGAGAATTTTGGCCTATTTTTCACTCTTCAGCTTAGAATTTCGGCCAGTTTTGACTAGTTTCACTTTTTGATGTTACTATTGATATAACTTGATGTAATTTCATGACCATGATGTAATTTTGGCACATTTTTACTTGTCTTAGTAGATTCATTCACCAAAAGGTGAAATGTGAGTGAATGAATCAGTTTCCTAACATATAGAGGCAAGTTGTTTCTTTGCCTATTTTCCAGCTCCTTGTTTAGATATGGTTGAAACAGCTCCTAGAATGATCAGCTCGACCCCTAGAGGCATGGGAAGGAGTTAGGCTTGTCTCTATCATGTAATTTCTTAGTCATTTTCAGTGTTGGACTCTTGGGATTGCTTGGCACTTCATTGTACATTTGATTTCTGCATTTTTGGCAAAGGAAAGACCAGGGTTTTGCAGCAATTGTTGGGATCCTTGTGGCTCTCTGTTTTGATGGTGTTTTTCTTCATGTAATTGTAAGTTAATTGATGTTTTATGTATGCCATTTCCCTTCTCTTTGCTTCTGAAACTAAACAAATTGAGTGACAAAGGTAGAATTCATTAGCTTATGGTGCTCTGCCTTAAATTTTGTTTAGTTTTACATATTTTCATCTGTTTGGAGAGGATTCTTGCAGCCTCTTGCCCTCTTCAGCTCCTCAACGGTCTTTTCTATCCATTCATTTCATCTAAAGCATCAAAACTACTACCTACCTTGCCCCAACTGGAACTCTGCAAAAATTTGGCCTCATCCCCGGACCCAAATTTGCCCTTCCCTTTTCCAATAAAACCCCCAAAAAATCAAGTCAAATCCTTGAAATTCATACCTAGCCTAAAATTAGTTGTTATTTCAGTCATCTCAAGCCCCATCGATTATCCTTTGCTGAGATTGACTCGGAGATAGCCCTCTCCTATCCTCGTAGGGCTAGCTACGAGGCTGAGCGTGGTTTGATGTGGACCTAGAAGCTTACCTTTTCAGCCTGAGGTAAATCTAGGCTCTAACACTTTCTTCTTCCCATGTCACGAGCTCTTACTTATATTGCTTCCAACATGATGCTATGTTGATGTGTTCTGTCCTATCTATAATTTACAAGTGAAAAAGTAACTTCTTGTGAGCAAGATCATCTAAGTCATAATAGAGATATTTCACTTCTTAATTCTTTGGTTTCTTAGACTCAGGTTCTTTCACTTCTTTGGTGATGTGGGCTTCTTCCCTATTTCTCTTGTCCTTACCATGTTTACAACAATCTCTTTTATAGTGCCCAAGTTCTTGACATCCATAGTATCTTACTTTATCCATGTCACTCCTTTTTGTTTGAGGACAAAACCTTCCAAAATTTCCATTCCTTCTTGTTGTAGCAGCATATGCTTGATTCTACTCACTTGGTCCAACATCACAATTTTCCTTTGGTCTCGTTTCTTCGATTTTACAGGGTGACCATAGATATTGAAATGGAGTAGTTTCTTTATTCCCATATAAAATTGAAGTGAAGTTACCCCATTATTCTAGTAGTGAATTTAGCACCACTGTGGTCATCTCACTATCAGACATTACTTCTCCTAATTCTTGTAGTTGATCCCGAATTTCTGATATCCTCATAAAGTATGAGGCTATTCCATATTCCTTTGATACATTTAGTTTTTAGAGTTATTGCCTTAGAGAAATTACTTCTCCCATAGTACTTACCAAAAACAACTCTACCAATTTGTCATATATAACTTTTGTTGTTTCCAACTTTAATACATATGCGATTAGAGATCCTTTTATAGATTCTATAAGAATCCTCTGGGCTCTCGGTCTCACTTCTCCCTTCATTCATTTAGCATGTTCTTGAGTATCTTCCTTCACAGGTTTTTTTATTGATCCTTTGGTGTGATTCATGACCTCATTTTCAATAAGATTTAGGTCTGTCCTTTTCTTCCATGCAAGGTAATTTGCAGCCCCAACCAATTTATTGCTTTCCTTGCAAAAGGACATTTTAATATTATCGGATGTAGTCATAGAATTACATGAGATTTTGTTGTGTGCTTCCTCCTTGATGTTGAGAGAGGATCTGCTTCTTGTGAGGCTTATGAGAGAGAGCTTGATTCATGATCCTTCTTGAGAGTTTTATTCTTCCTTCAATTTGAAGAGCTTCAAATTCTTCGAGTGATGATCTTAGAAGAGCTTCTAGGGTTTTTGATATTTCTTTTGAAGATGAATTCAATATAGTAGATGTAGATCTAGGGTTTCAGATTGATGAAGATCTAGATTTCTTGCTTGGAGTACTTTGACTTGCTTTGACCTTTTTTTTTGAAGTTTGTCTCTTATGTGCTCACTTGCCTTGACTTCCCTTTCTTGTCTTCAGCACCTAAGCTTTGATACCATGTTGAGAAATGTAGGGCATGTAGTAGATAACAATTTCTCTTCTTGATAATTGCTTGTGATGTTCTTTTACTTTCTTGTTCCCTTATTCAATTCCTTTTTATCTTATTAATGTGTTCTATCATCAAGACAATTACCAATATGCATAATAATAAAAGATATAAGTGACAAAGTATAGGCTTCTTCAACCAAGGCCAAAACCTCTCACTTATATAGAGGAAAACCCAGTCAAAATTATTATTCTTAGATCTTTAATTGATAAGTATAAAGACCATAACAAAGACCCTTGACTATAGTATCCTTCCAAGAACCTTGTCACCAACCTTGATACTCCACATCTTCCTTTTCTTTGCCTTTCTCTTACTGCTTTCCTTGAATCCTTGTAGAGAAATCAATATCTATTCTTCTTACTATTTCTCCTCAACTTTCCCTAGATAATCTCAGCCTCTAGGTCTTTCTTGACTTCCTCTAGAGAGACTCGGTCTCTAGATCTCTACTTCAACCTCCTAGTCCCACCTTGAGAGCTTGAGCCTTGAGCCTTGATGGGTAACTTCTTGGGGGTCAGAAAACCCCACCTTGAGGGGGTCTCCTGAAATGGGTCCCCCTTTACCCCACCTTCCAACCATCCACCAATGGGGCCCCTCCTTGAACCACCCATCCTTGATGGGGCCCCATCACCCCACCTTCCAACTAAACATCCACCCGAGGCTTCTCTACATTGACTTTAATGGACTTAAATATAGTTGTTAGAGAGGCAGGGATTAAACCCCCAAGGTAAGGCAATGGTACATTCATTCAGGGTATGGCAACGAGAAATGGCCAATCGCATGATGTGAGCTTGCCTTAAGGTTAACCCAATAGGGTAGTATCTCGAGCTCTATGTGTACTGGTACTGAGAATCCGTATCTTGCTGCCTTAACTTCACACTTCCCAGAAGAAAATACTGCCTAGAAATTCACACTGCCAAGAAGAAATTGCTACTCAAAACTTCACACTTCCTAGAAGAAACTACTTCCTAGAACTTCACACTACCCTAGAAGATTCACTTTCACTGGCCTAGAAGAAACCCTAACTTTTATTTCCAGAAGAAACCTCTTTCTCCCTTCTTCGTACTTCTTCTTCTCTTCTTGTCTTTGTCCTTTTTCTTCTTCCTTACTTCATATTTACTTCTTGTTTCAAGTGAGTCGAGTTATTTTCTTCAAATGGAGGATGAGTTAGGCTAATAGACACCTCCTTCAGTGCCCTTTAGGCTGGCTTGACAACTGGAGTTAGGTGGACTTGATCTAGCAGCTTCCTCATCGTTTGTAGGCAGACTTGAAGAGGTTTGGTGACAAGTTCTTGGAGGATACTTTACATAGATAATATTGACCTTTTACAAAGCGTAACATGAATTCATTTACATGACAATGACTCTTACAGTTTATGACTAGATGACAAATAAATCCTAAAGACTGTCAATTGGAGTCTTGAATCAAAAACAAAATCCTTACTCATGAAACCCATGAAGCAAGTCAATAAAATAATTTCATTTTTTATTTATTTACATCTTATTACATAAAATCATATTTACATGTCATTATGAAGACCAAACCTAGTTACACTTTTCAACACATAAAACCCTCAATAGAAACAACAAGGGAATCGAGAGACTAAACCACCTCAACCCTCAATAACAACAACAAGAGCTAAATAATACCATACATTTTTGTCCCATCACACTGTACAACATAAAAAAATACACAACATACACCACAAGACCTACACTCAGCGTACAATAAGATACATACACCTACACCCGGTGTACAACACCCACATACACCTACACCCGGTGTACAACACCACACATAAACCTACACTTGGTGTACAACACAACACATACACGTACACCTGATATACAACACCACACATACACCTACATCCGGTGCACAACACCACACCTACACCCACACCAGGTGTACATCATGACACATACACCTACACCTGGTGTACAACATAATACATATACATACCATATAATACCATGAATACACATGTCGCGATACAAGGACTGTACAATACTCATAGAACCATACCAAATATACACAACACAACATGTACGACGTGTACACAATATCACATATACACAACGCCACCTACACAATGTGTATTTAACATCCAATGTACACAACACCACTTGCACAACGTGTACACAACACCACATGCACACAAAACCACATGTACAAAATGTACACAACACCACATGCATACAAAACCATATGTAAAACATGGAGGCAACACCATATGTACATAGCACTGCATATCCACATGCCAATGGAACCATATGTACACAATGCCACATGTCCAACATTCCCATGACACCATATGTACATAACACTGCATATGCAACATGTACACAACACCATATGTACATACCACCGTATATACAACACGTACACAACACCATATGTACACAATACCATGTATGCAACATGCACACAACACCATACGTACATAATACTGCATATGCAATAGGCACACAACACTATATATGAAATATTCACACAACACCATAGGTACATCATGTACAACAGATACACAATAGTAGTATTGCACATCCAGAAACTACATTGTCTCTACCAGGAAACCTTACTTCTAGTGTCTTTCCACTATCCATGCTTGTCCCAACATGTCACATATCACACTTCTTTCATTCTACTAATGTATTCGTCAGCATTACCTGTTATAACATAAACATATGCTTAGTATAAACATGTAATATCAATTCATATACACATGATACCAACCTCATAGGTTTGTCCAGGCTACTATTTCCACTTGATTCCAAGAACTTCTTCATGCCATTCACCTACATAAACAACCATTCCTACACAAGGATGATCCTTGACCACCTTGTTAGACAACAACACACACACACACACACACACATCAACATAAAATGATCAGGATCTCTAATGACCTTGTTAGAAAAATGGCATACATACATACATATATATATCATTAACATAAAGCAATCATGATCCTTGACGACCTTGTCATACAATGACATACATACATACATACATATATATACATATATACACATTAGCATAATCATGATCACCACATAATTACTAGATATCATAAGGCCCAGGTTAAGAGAACTCCCTTTATTCGTGCAATGCATGCGCAACATTGAGAACAATAGTTCCCAACATAGCCAAGACATTTGACACCTCAAATCCATTTAACTTACCTTTCCCGTTACCTCTCTCATGACTGTATTGCCATCATCCATTTACCCCAATGCCCCCCACCAATCCAACCCACTGTCATACTCTTGCATTCAGCTACCCTTATACATGCACCAAGCTTCATCCGAGTCTTATATTACATGTTGGACTTTAATCAAATACCCCCCAGCTCCACTAACATTCCTACTTACCCAACCAATCCCCAAGACCCTCAAAACATAAAAGGAAAGAACCAAAAGAAACCAAGAAGAAACCCATGAAAACTTATAGCAATATGACACCACAAACAAAGTGTTATGGCCATACACTTGACATTAAAAAAACTGCAATCAAGCTCAACAAATCATAAAATACCAACATAACAAGACAAGAAACAAACAACATGAATCAATCCCCATTGCTTCCCAATACTTTTAAAGGAAATCTAAACCCAAGCCTTCTCCAAGATTTCATGGCAGTCCCTTTGCCTTGCAATTCCCTGTATCATATAGCCAATAAACGCATAATTGTCAGTGTATAAATAAATATAAAAATATACTAGTTATCTTACCTTGTTGTGCAAAGCACACTGCTTTGTAACTGAACACACATGTTAGCCACATGTTACAAATATCAATACATCATAATTCACAATCAACCTTTACCAAGTCTAACAACCATGTCATAATCAACAATCAACTCACATTCATCAGTCATAATACATAATGTTAAAACTATCACCTACTTACACTCAAGTACATATCAACTGTTCTCACCATATGTGTTAGTGAAAAAATCTCAAACAAGATCATTCCTTCATGCAATATTATAGATACAAACTCATATCACGCAACTAGTCAAACATTCAAACAACAGATAGATGACATAATCAAACATTCAAGCACCAAGTAAATGACATAAGCAAACTCACACCTTAATGTATCTCATGGGAGACTAGCTTGTCTACACAATCAATCTATATAGCACGATATACCTTCACAATATATCAACCCAAACATAATTAAGGTCATGATATCCATAACAATAACTATCTAACATGTTCACATCATAAACTCATAAACAATTGTAATTCATGCATAGCAATCACATATGCACAATCAATCTAGATTATTATGACACCATATCATAAGCATATTGGATCATACCTGAATGTCGTAACCCTAACCATCCACATAGGCCAATCCAAAATAGCATGATACATATAACATTAATATCCTAATTACAATGAGCATAACCATCATGCATATGACCACAATGCATATAACAACAAGTTACTATCCTTCATGACTAACCGACATAGGTACATATGATCACACAGGTTAACTAACATCTATCATACATGTAACTGCAACAACCATAGACTAACAAATATTTACACGATCCTAATGATTATAACAATCATTAATCAACATACCTAAATGACAAACACACAATACTTGTATGACGATCTTCTCTTACCTCAAAGCCTAGTGTTGCAACCTTGCTTTGATGATCTACATCTCTTGCTCTATCTCGACAAAATTTCATCCTCATAACATATCAATGGAACCATTATGACATAAAATACATGCAATGACCTCATGCACAACAACCTTAACCATGAAAATGCATGCATAACAACATGCATCTAGCCTATCCAGTCCAAGTATTTGAACCATGCTATGATACCACCCTGTAACACACCTCCTCTCACATCTACCCACTTTCAGCAACTTACCTAGGGTAAACATGAGATGAGGGGCTACTATGATATGAATCAAACTCCTAGATGACATTAAGGAAATGGAGTCGACACAAAACAACCTTACTAACTACACTAAGGTGCAATAGGACCTCCAAGAGTAACTGAACCACTCTAGGTGTCCAACACCTGAGACAACTCACTTCTCCCCTGACCTAGAGTCATAAGGCCTCCATGTGACTATGGGTTCTTAGTAACTCCCATATACCTTCATTAATGCAACTGTGGCATTTTTTTGCCAATGTTGTGCCAACGATTGCGAGAATTAAGGCTATTTTCCAGGGCTGGGACTTAAGCTTTGCCCATAAAACTACGAAAGTTCCAGAAATCATAAAAGACACGAAGAAATTGCTTGTAAATGAAAAACTGGAACCAATACTTGACCTGAACATCCCCAATTGAGATTGACATTTTGTCAAACACTTGGTAAATATGCATCCTACATGTCATGAATGCAAGTATGAACATAATGGATTGAAAACTTATCTGAGGTTTAACAAGAAGAGTCTCTACCTTCTCACATTAGCCATCGTAACATAAATTAGGTATTGCATCCATTATTCATTCCTTTACAAGTAAAATCACGAATAGAGCCATGACTGAGATATGTCTTATAACCAACATATAACTGAATAAATAACAATGAGAGAAAAACCATTAAAGCCACATAATAAAAATTACATTTACTCATCAAATCAAGAGAAACTTAGATTTTATTAAAAATACGAAAAATCCAACCAGCTTCAGGACTTCTATGAACCACCCGACCATAGATTGGCTCAATCAGATCTTTCTTTCAGCCAATCACCCTTGTGTCATATTCCAAGCATGAATGTGGGATATCATGGGATAAACCAATCCAAATAAAACCAAGGGAATCAAGAGTTTAAACCACCTCCACACTCACCATACCGTGATCTCACCTAAAATAGTCCCAAGATCACAAAACCAAATTGAGCTTGGATGCCTCCAGATTCCTTCACCATCCTTGAGGAATTGCTTGTCTCCACCCTCAAGATTTATTGTGTATCTTGCCATTACCATTCAAGGGATTCCTATGCCTTTGGGAATTTTCCATAGACCACCTCACCCCGAATTTCGAAACCATCCAGAAATCCAAAGCTCAAACCAATAAAGAATCCCTTCAGACCATGGCTATTTGAAAATGGCAAGGCCAGGCTAAAATCCATTTTCAAAGCCTAACAAAATCCATGCCAATGACAACAAAAGGACCAAATACCAACATGCACATACTATGCATGTCAAAACGAACTAGGAAATCATACATGCAACCTGTTACCTACAAGTATTCTTGTTGAAGCTTCTTGATCCAAAATTTCCTTGCTTGATCCTTGATTTCCTTTGATTTCCTTGTCCTTACTTGGATTTCCTTGTCTTTCCTTTACTTGCTTTCTTTCCTTCTCCTCTTGGTGCTCTTCTCCTATTTGAGACTAATTCCAAAAATGAACAGACAAAAGGCTATGAACTGATTCTCTAAGGTATTTTTATTGATGAGGCCTCTATTTTCTTCAATTCTCCCTTTATTTTCCTTGATTTTTATCCTCACATGAAACCTGTGACCTTTCACCTCCCTTTTCTCCTAATTTCCTTTCTTTTCATAAATAAAATGCCAAAATACCTTTTGTCCTTTTCAAAGCCTTTCCATTTCCTTTTCCCACATAATAACTGAAATGAACACACATTAGGATATTTTTCCCACAATTTAGCTTGGAATAAGTGTCCCATGACCTTGGTATTATATTTTTTTTTAAATGGATTTTTACCAAGGCTGTCATTATAATACTTGTGCTGCATTCCATGCCTTTATCTAGCCAACAACTATGAATCAAGAACCGATCCAATCGAGTTGTGATATGACTGTTTCCACTATGTTTATTTGACCAAGTAAACATTCCATTATTTGGTGGAAGATCCACCAAATACCACTCCATAATTATGTCTTCCATCCATTTTTGGAAAGGGCCCCACATAAATTTTCCTCCTATTTTCTCCATGACCTTCAAAACTATGTTGAAGTCCCCTCCCATCACACAATTTTCATGCCAAGTTTTCTCCCTTATTCTTCCTAGGGAATCCTATAATTCCATTTTTTTCGCCATATATCACAGGATCGTAGACATATACCACTAGCATTCTCTCTCTACTATTTTTTTCCTCCAAAAATGCTACTATCCAATTCTGCGCGTTAAGTTTGTCCACAATTTTAAGTTGTGATTCATCCCATATGTTATGTAGAATTTACAACTACGGACATAAGTATCTTCCCTAGACCTAGTGGACTGGTTTATAATAACATAAAGCAAATAATATAAAATTTCCCTTAGATAAATTGAAGAATGGAAAGAGGCTTACTTGGAATTCAGCACAAGCTCTTCTCTCCCCTTGGCTTGTAAGATCGAATCATAGCTCCTATTGCTATAACTAGAACCTGCACATATAATCAACACAAGACAAATATCTATGACATCTATGTAGCATTATCCAATTACTCTATTCAATGGATCAACAAAGAATTGAAATATATGAATGTGAACATAACATAACACATATAGGAAAATGGTATAGTATTTGTATTAATATGAATAGGGCAGAGTTTAAAACCAAGAATAGTAGCTGATCTTGTAGATATCTCCCGAAGTTGACTTCTCCTTCCTTGTCACAAAGCACACCCCAATGCCACACTAATGCATGAAGATGATGACTCTCTTAGGTTCAAGGAAACAACATGAGGGTATGATTAATCTCCAAAATCCAACCCTAATGTTGTAGTTGACTATAAATTTATAGGAGAGGCATGATAGTTTAGGAATTCTTATTCATTTACCAATCTAAGCTTGAGATCCACTTAAGATGGGAGGATGAAATCAAGGGATAAGAGGTGAAATATCCAAGGAAGTATCAGATAGGATTCAAATTTCTTATCCAAGGTAAATGGTTGAAACAAATCCTGGAAGCTTTTGGAAGAGGAAGCTTTGAGATTAATTTTAATTTTACTGAATTTCTAGAATCAAATCACCCACAACAAGGGGCAACCTATTGTTGATCAGCGCTGATGCAAAAGGAAGTAACCTATTGCTGAACGCAAGTCCTTAAAGGGGTAGGGTGCACTGGGCCTTAAAATAACTGAAATGAAAAAGTCAGACCTAGAAACTTAGGGATTTATAAGAGTCATGCTTAGGGATTTGTGTAGGGATGATGACAAGGTGTTCACAGATGTTGATTGATCCAGTTTGCAGGCCTATTGACTAGATGTGACAAAATGGCCTATAACAAATTCCCCCCTAAATCACAAAGTTAGAAACAACAGTTGATTACTAAAGTGCTTTACCTTGTGACAAGTTCAAATCAAGAACAACTAGTCTAGATAATCATCTATTACAATACATTTACATCATGCCATCTTTTTGAGGGAGGCATACCCATTCTCAACACATAAGGTAACATTACATGTACAATGATGAATAAGTCATGCCCATTGATGGAAAAGTGTGGATCCATGATCAGATGACTCTATGATCATAGCCATCATGCTTTTTAACCTTGCATTAATCCTAAAGTCATAGCCTAGATGGACAAAACTAGATTTGGGGTATTATATTTTGTTCGCTTAATTGTCCAATGTATGAGTATAACCATGTGAATAAAGGAGCTAAAGTCAAACATGTCAGAAACCATATGATTACTGACGATTGATGTAAGCTGTTAACAAATGCGAGAGAAACCACCAGTGATGTTAATGGTTCTCAAGGTACAATAATACAATATGTATGGTGTGAATATATAATTTGAAGTTGATCATAACAAAAAGTCTTCTAGTCGAAGGCTAATGATGAAGACCTGTTGCCAAGAGCGAGGAAACTTGCCATTGATGTATGCAAGTCCCAAGGTACTGTTGGGATGGGGTTCCTTGGGTCAAATTTTGTAAATTTTTGTTAAATATTGTAAAGTCTCCACGTTTTGGGGAGTGGAGCATGAGTAGTGCAGGTCGATAGGAGTCAAAGGGGATTTTAGAAGGTCATATCCCCTTAGTTTGTTAAGATTCAAGCTATTTTGAGACCCGCCCTTGGTTCGCAGACCATGGTATTGTAATGGAGAAGAATATAAAAAGAGGTCATAGAAGAGTCATAGGGGAGATAGGGAGAATAGAAGAATAGCACATGAATTGAGTCTTTTTTGTCTATTCTGTACTTGGGCAAAGGGGAAGGCTCTTACAACTGTGTGTGCAAAGACCTTGGTAAGTCCACAATTAAGTGTGCGGGCCCCTGCAACTATGTGCACAGGGCTGGAAAGAACTGTAATTGAAGATCTGAAGCATAGTACAGGCTTGTTTTGAAGAACTATTTGTGCATATGTGTATTACTGTGTATCAAAGACCTTGGTAAGTCCACAACTGAGTGTGCGGGCCCCTGCAGCTCTGTTCGCAGGGTTGGAAAGAACTGTAACTGAAGATCTGAAGCATAGTAAAGGCTTATTTTGAAGAACTATATGTGCATATGTGTATTACTATGTATCCATGAATTTACTGTATTTTTTATATGTGGAATGCAATTAACCAAGGAAATTACTTATTAGATGTTATGTATGTTTAGCGTAGTCAACGAAGGACATAAATTTGCTAACTGTTAATTATTGTAAATTCTGGGTTTTTAGGGTTATGGTCCAGGAAGGTCAAGATAAAGCCCCAAGTTTGACAGAAACACATCACATAGTCCTCTAGATGCAGAAAACTTGTTCTAGCATCCCTCAATACTGCCTTGGGTGAGACTGCAACCTGTGCTACGCGGGTTGTTGCCGAAAGGAACAATATTATAGGGCTTTTTTGGTTAGTGCAACTAACTCTGAACCTGGGTCCAAGCCCCCTCAAGCCAACAAATGGTTATGTTTATGGGACCGCAATCTATCTGAGGAATGTGTGATGTGGCATAAGTGGATACCAACTAACAAGGAGATTGAAAAGTGGATAGATCAGAAGCTCCATGAGTTTGCAGCCCAAGAAAATAGGAATCCGTGCCAGTCAAAAGAAGAGTGGTTGCAGAGATATCTATAAACAAAGGAACACAAAGTTTTCTTCTGGTCTTTTCCATGTGAATTATACGAGTTGTTGGCTAAATTGGTGGATGGTAAACCTATTTGGAAGCTGGATAACCCTATTTTGTTGGCTCCAAAGTTATCAAAGTGCCTAGAACGATCAGAAAACAAGGTCGCGAAGGTTGTCGATTATTGGATTGATAGCATTTTGGGTGGATTTATCACTAATTTAGCAATTCATACATTTTCCAGTTACAACAAAGCTGAATGCCGGTTTTTCAAAGGACCAAGATGTAAGTATTTGAAGTCTCTGAAAACTTGGATTAAAATGCTATTGTGTGAGAAACAGGTTATGCCACTAAATTCATGTTTAGACAAGACTTGAAGGGAGCTACGTGAAGTAGGAAACCATTCAGAAGAGATCTAGATACAAGTGCTGAGTACAGTCCTTTGTTGGGAGAATCTGGTAGTGATGAAGAAATTAATAGTCTAAGGGCACCTCAAGGTGCATCACAGATGATATATTAGGGTATTGCAGGAATACCACATCCATTGAATCCACCTTCACCATCACCTCCAACTCACACACCTACACCTCCACCTCCACCTCCACCTCCGCTATTCAGTATGGCGAACGCTATGAAGATGCCTATGTTCAAGGGTCTAGGGGAAGAATACCCTAATCAATTCTGGTTTGCAGTAGATGTTGTATGGAAGTCACAACAAATAACAGATGATGATCTGAAGAAAGCACAATTAGTCACAACATTGCAAGAGAGGGCGTTGAGTTGGTATATTAAGTACAGTACGACTCACCTAGCTACGCCATTAAAAGACAAAAAAGATGGATTGAATAATGAATTCTGAAAGCCTAAGTCTCAAGCCCAGTCTATGACTAACGTCAAATAGATTAAGCAGAAGGTAAATGAATTTGCATGGGATTTTGATCAAAGGTTGAAATATCTACTATAACGGGATAATATACATATCTCTGATGAGCAACATAAGGATTGGTATATTTCTTCTTTGTTACCTCATCTGGGACTACCATTGTCACAACATAAGGTTGCATTGTAGGTTGAAGCATTGGAAATTTCTATGAAGTTGGAGGCTTCACCTATTCACGATACGAATCTGGGATTGCAACAAATTTAGTCGCAGTTGGCTAGCCTACATATGGAGTTATAGGATTTGAAAAAAGGGAAAGAGGTCCAAAATGAGACCCGTTCTGAAGTATGGTGCCTAAAATGTAAAGGGCATGGTCATGACAAGTATAATTGTTCGGTATATCACAAATATCTAATTAGGGGAGGTCTGATCCCCTTGAAGCCAAAAAATACCATTGGATCAAGTAACAATGTAGTGCCATGGTGCGTTATCTGCAAAATAACAGGAAAACACTCGACAAAAAAATCCCATTTGTTGCAGAAGTTTGTACAGACTCCCCAACAACTATTTTGCAATTTCTATAAGTTTGTAGGCCATGACAAGGGAAATTTTCAAAGCTATGAGTTAATGATAGAAAAAAATCTAACATATAGAGTACAAGATAAGACACGCCTTCAACAGGATCAAGGTGCACCTACAACATGCAAAGGATTTCAAGGACAAGGAAGAGGATGAGGGGGAGGAGCTGGAAGAGGTCGCAGACATATTATTTGTTACAATTGTGGAGAACCAGGCCACTTTGCATGAGATCATTAGAACCTAACACACCCCTCTTTTCAATATTTTCAACAGTTTGACCACGTCATAGAGGATTTTCATGTAACCAATCACCAAGATGCAAGAAAATAAGAACCAAAAACCCACTTAGAACATCCAAATTTTGAGGTCAGAACCACACAACGATGGGCCCAAATAGTTATGCAAAGTGGTATAGCCACATGAGAAGATAAATCCGCAGGGAAAACAAAAGAAGAAAACATATGGGTACACAAGGGTGCTGAATTTGATTTGCACAAGGCAAGGGAAACTTTTATGGAGGTGAAAAAGAACTTTGTGGATTCAGGAGCTTCCACATCAAAGAATCAAAGTGCACGAATAAAGAAGCTTGAAGAAGTCATTGTTGTGCAGGAAACAAATCCCTCAGTGTTGAAATCCTTCTTATGGACTTGCATGAAGCTTCTAAGGAACCATAAAGTAGTGGAGGGACTATAAGAGTTAATAGAAAACAATACTGGAAAGGGTAAGCCACTGCTTGAATAGTGGACATTGCATAAAGTAGACAAAGGTAAGAAAAGGACTGGTTAATAGATGAGATTGACTGCACAAATCAGAGAGTTTGAAATGGACCAGGTGATCCTAGTTTTGGGATCTGATGCGAATGTTTTGCCTAAACAGACTTGGGAAAGAATGGGAAAGTTGGCGCTATAGTGGTCCCTAATTCAGCTGCGAATGATGAACCAACAAAATATTATTCTTATGAGGTGCTTACATGGAGTAACTGTAGACATTGAAGGCGCACGTGCTTTAGATGATTTTTAGGTAATCGAAATAGTGGATGATAGTAATCCCTACCTAGTGTTGCTGGGAATTGATTGGGTGTTTGATATGAATGTGTTCATCAACTTGAAGAAGTGCAACATGACATTTGAGAAGAAGGAACTAAGAGTCATTGTTCCATTCGATCTAGCTGAGGGTGTGCGGTATACTGAGTCAGTCCAGGATTATTATGAGGAAGATGATATCGAGAAAATCTATAAGCTTACTGCATGAAATGAGGATTGGATCAACCCTATGGTGGATGGCATAATTACTTGGGAAAAGGAAAGCTCCTGAAACTTGGATTCAGATGGGGTGCTCGAGCATTGGCAGAATAGTTTCCATGAAGTGTCAACGCTGTGATGTAACAAAATTACTAAATCACTCTGGTGTATATCTATTGAGGTACGCAACTTACCATATTATGATGGCTTAAGATGTAAATTTTTTTCTTGATAAATTTGAAAGGGATGTACCGGGGGAGAATATGTTCCAGGAATTTGACATTGCACTGAGGGCTACGCCTTCCAGATTCTGGGGTACACATAAGAACATTTTTGTAGATTGGAAGGAGTACTGATGATCCAAAATGGATCCAAGAATTCTCTAAGTCTTCAAAAAACATTCAAAAGATCAAAATTATCGCATGAGAAAACCTTCATAAAATAAGGGAAAACACTATCGGTAGCCAAAGACACAAAGAAAACATTGAAAAATAGAGTATCAGAGGCTTGAACAATGAATGCATAGGAGCCGTTGGATCTAGCCGATCAACAGTCCAGATCCGATCAGCAAATCGCAATCAGAGGTGGCAAAGGGAGGCTATCGGCGGAGACCATACAAATGTTGCGAAAGCGATAAGCGAGGTCAACAGGGACTGTCAATCAAGTGCACAGATCGATGGCCAAAGTTGCATCGCAGAATCGCTATCAGAAAATGCAAAGGAGCACTTACAACAGCCCGGGGTCTATGCGATATGCGATTAGCGACAAGTCGCAATCGCAACATCGCATCGGAGTATTACAATGGAGTGAGGCCGATATAACTTGCGATAGCTGGACCCGATAACATTATAAACAATATTTTATATAATTTTAGTTCCGGAAAACAACAATTTCCTTTGTATTTGTGTTTTTCGCTAAATAAGAGAAACATGAAGAAAATGCACCCGATGCGATATTACGGACCCAAAAGGGTTTATTAATGCTGTTGAACACTATTTCAAGTTCGATATGAGTGAGATTTCATAATGTGTTTTTAATATAAAAGGGAAAATCATGATAAGCGGGATTTTGGGCAGGCCAAAGGCGAAAAGTGGTTTGGGTCAGGCTCTGCTCGAGCCCATACATTATCTGCCACGTGTCCAAGCTGAGGAGAGAGAAAACCACCCTCATCGGGTGGTTAAATATTGTAGGAAAGGGCCACCCAAAATGGATCTCAGCAGTTGGATCTGAATCTCCTAGATCAACGGTGGAGATGCGATGTCAGTGTACAAAAGGCAGACCCGATAGGAGAATAGAGCGGATTTGAGGACTTTTGAAGTCTGATAAATAGTGTTTTGGCAGATTTTCATAGTTCAGAATGCATTTCTATATGTTAACAGAAAGCAGCCGTTTCAAGGATTTCAAAGGCCCAATGCACTCATCCGTTGCAGAATAGGTGGCCACCTCCCCTGAAGGCATTATGCAATGATTATTTAACGCTAGAAGAGGATTCGAGTGGATAGAGGCTGGGAGACAGAAAGCCGAGAAGAGGAAACGAACAAGCAACATAGATTGAATTTAAAGCCATAGAAGGCAGTAGCCAGAGGAAGGCAGTGGTACAAAGCAGTGCTAAGATAGAGCAACAGAGACAGAGAGTTCAGTTAGGAGAGTCTGTGTACTCAGAAGAGGCTTGGGGGATCCAAGTAAAGCCTTATTATGTGAAGCTCAAATTGAGCTCATTATTATAGAACTATATTTTGAAGACATAATAGAGAGGTCACCACTGAAGGCCGGACTAGGAGATGTAACCCAAGAGTATTGGGTGAACTCCTTATTAAACTTGTTGTGTTTATGTTTGTTGTCTATTATGCTTCTTTACTGGTTCAATGTCTGTGTATTTCGCAATCTTATCGATTCATTGCACAAAATAACATAGATAAATCCATGCACATGAGTCTGTAATACTTTATTATTATCTTAGATCTCATCATCAGATCAATTGAAGGATGATGAAGTTGTGGTTTGCATATGCCAATACTGACATTATTGAAAAATATACATGGACGGATGATCTGCTCGAGCATCTAGCTCGTTGGATGAAATCATGGGGAGAAGAACCACATCCTGAATGGGTGCGTATATTCTACCACACTTTGGATACTATTTTGATAAGCCGGTATTTAGAAACAAAGTTGTGACACGAAACCATGGAGTGGGATGTTATGAAGGAAAGCTTTCTGTTAACATTCAATTTTGAGGATGGATTCAAATGAATTGATGAAGAATTACAGGAAATCAAGGCTACAATATTTAGAATGCCTATAGAGCCTATCATGTGGGTACAACCAGACTGGAGTACATAATTGTGCCATGCTCTGGAGTGATACAATGTTACCACAGAAGAAGTTGAGGAAGACACCAGGAATATCAGCATCCCTGAGTAAGAGGGGTAGAGCAAAGTCACTGGGCCTAAGGTAGAAGTTCCTAACATTTCCAAACCATTTAAAACCAAGAAGTGAACATTGGGTTGGAAGCGTAGCCGAAGTTTGTGAATATAGGTGATTAATGGGATGAGGACACAATTGACAAGGCCATGAAGCTATTGCGGGAATATCAGGACTTGTTCCTACCAAAGTTCTCTGATATGAAGGGGATAGCAGGCGATTTGGGTGTTATGAAGATCAATCTAAATCCATATGTGAAGCCATTAAAGCAGCACCCATATCAGTTGAATCCTAAATACAAAGAAAAATTGCATGAAGAACTGGATAAGATGCTTGCAACAGGAATTATTGAACCTATAGAAGAATCAGACTAGGTTAACCCTATGGTGGTTCAGGAAAAGAAGACAAAGGGTGAAATCAGAATCTGCTTAGATATAAGGAAGTTGAACAATGCATGTGTACATGATACATTCCCTATGCCATTCACAGATGAAGTCTTGGAAAACGTTGGTGGTCAAGAAGCCTACGGTTTTACAGATGGGTTCTCGATATATCACCAGATCAAGATCACACCAGAAGATCTAAGTAAGACCACCTTCGTTATAAAATGGGGCTCTTTTCAGTATACAGTTATACCCTTTGGACTTAATAATCCCTTGCGATTTTTCTAGGGTGTTCGTCGTAGCCTTTAAATAATTTATTCACAAGTTTTAGAGGTTTTATTTAATGATTGGAAGGTGTTTGGTTTAGTTAAAAAGAATGTTTCAAGTCTTCACCTGATGCTGGATACTTGTAAGAAGTATCATATCTCACTCAATTTGAAAAAGTGCATATTTTTCATACCATATGGGATACTTTTGGTCCACATTGTTTGTAAGAAAGGGTTGAAGGTGAACCCTGCCATAATTGCAGTGATTTTCAATTTGGAGCCTCTGAGGAACATAAAACAGTTGTGCACAACATTGGGCCATACAGGATACTATACAAAGTTCATCAAGGTATATGTGCAGATCACTGTGCCCATGGAAAAATGATTGAAGAAGGATGCGACACTTTTCTAGGATGATGATTTCTATAAGAGCTTAGATGTGTTGAAGGAAAATATGGTTACAACACCTATTCTAGTGTTCCGTGATTGGAAGAAGGAATTCCATGTACACATGGATGTGTCTTGCATAGAATTAGTAGTAGTTTTAACCCAACCAGGTGCAAGAGATATCGACCACCTGATTATGTTTGCAAGCATATAACTGTCTAAGGTGGAGAAGAATTACTCAACCACGGAGCGCGAGGGGTTGGAGATATGCACTCTAGAAGTTCAAACATTATTTGTTGGGTGCACTTTCAAAATGTACATCAAACATTCCGCTTTGAAGTACTTGGTTAACAAGCCGATGTTTGGGGGGGGCGAATTTGTAGGTGGTTTCCGTTATTTCAGGAATATGACTTTGAATTAGTTTTGAAGCTAGGGGGATTAAATGCTGGACCTGATCACCTTTCATGGATTGAGAATAACGAAGAATTGGCAAGTCTTGATGAAAGATTGCTTGATGCACAATTCTTTGCTGTGTGCATCGCAGATGAGCGTTTTGCAGATATAATCCAATTCTTTACTATAGTTATAACTCTTGAAGGATATATGATGCAACATAAGAGAGAATTGGTGATCAGGGCTACGTATTTCTTTGTCATTGCAGGGAACTTGTATAAAATGGGATTAGATGAAGTTCTACATAGGTATGTACTGTGTTATGAAATAGAAAGTATCCTCACTGAAGTGCATGGAGGAGTTGCTGGAGGACATTATATGGGAAGAGTGACTGTGCAAAAAATACTACACACTGGGTTGTGGTGACCAATTATGCACAAAGATTCCAAGGAATATTATAGGGCATGAGATGTCTGTCAGAGGACCAAGAAGTCATCGCGAAGTGATGAATTTCCTATGAACTTGCAAGTCTCGTTACAGATAATTGATAAATGGGAAATCGATTTTGTAGGACCTATTCAAGCACCAGGAAAGAAGACAAGAGCGCGATACATCATCACGGTGACATAATACTTAACCAAGTGGGATGAGGTGCAACTCATGAAGGATTATAGTGTAGCTACAACTGCAAAGTTCATATTTGAGTACATCTTGTCTAGGTTTGGATGTCCTAATTTTTTTATGAGTGATAGGGGTTCACATTTCCTGAATGAAACAATTACTACTTTTCTTGAATAATTCTAGATGTATCATCAGAAAAGAACGCTGTATCATCCTCAAGCAAATGGAACAGTGGAAGCATTTAATAAGGTCCTGGAGAATGCTTTGACGAATATCTATAATGTGAATAGGAATTATTGGGATGTGTGCATAGCATTTTCTATTTGGGCATATAGAACTACCTGTAAGAAGTTAATTGGACAAACACCATTTAGGCTAGTCTATGGACAAGAGGCAGTGATGCCAACGGAGTAAATCATGCCTAGTTTGAATATTGTTGCAGTTACGGAGATGGAAGATTGGGACATAATGGAAGAATGCCTCGCATAGATACTTGTGTTAGAAGAAGATCGCTTCTTGGTAGGCTTTCAGAAATAGGTGCATAAGGCTAGAGAAAAGGCGTGGAAGGATCACCACATTAAGTAACATAGGCATGATTGCCACATTAAGAAGCACACCTTTAAAAATGAAGATTTAGCATTGATGTATGATAGCAAGTTTATGAAGTTTCGAGGAAAGTTTCGATGCATTGGTTAGGACCATACATCGTCAAGGAGATTACGGATGGAGGTGCAATTTAGTTCGCGAAGCTGAACGAGGAACTTTTTCCAAGAAGAATCAATGGGATTCAATTGAAGTTGTACAAGGGTGATCCTGCCCCTACGCAATGACTATATGGATGTAGGACAGTCTTAGTACTTAAGGCAGTTGCAAGGAAGTGCAGGACTATAACTATGCTGCTAGAAGGACAATTTGGCAAAGTGAATGGGCTACATGATCGTAAGGAGAAAGGCACAGATGGAAGTTGTGATGAAGGAGTTGCGCTAGCTAGGTGGGTCCTGTGCAGTCTAGACAAAAGGTAACCGTTGAGGGCACTGTAGATGATTGGATGGATATTTTGTCATTAAATGGATTGCGGGGGAAGCATTTAAGGAGCATATCTTTGAAAATATTCTGCCAAAAGAGCGTTAATGAAGGAGATATGGAGGGAACAATTGGATTTGAATTCAGAAAGATATATAAATACAACATCCCACTCCACATTCGAACACTTTTATTCCAAAGAGATTGCCTTGAGATTTTGTGCCTAATTTTGAGCCGAGAGGACTTCTACATGTTTCAACGAGATTGGCAAGAGACAGAGAAGGAGTTTTCATAGTAAGGGATTGGATATGAGGTGGATTTATCTTAGTGGCAGAAGAAACTATTTTGGGAGAGCCTTGACAAAATGACTGCAACACCACCAGTCCCTACCACCGCTCCTAGGTCACCGAGGCCCAAACCTATTGCCTCCAGGGCATGAGAGAAGAAGAAAAATAAGCCACGGCAAGCGCCAACACAGAAATCGCCACAAAAAAATGCAACTGAGGTTATACAGAAGGATCAGATGGATTGAAGCAAGCAACTGAAGGAACCCCTGGACTTGGATGGGGAAGAATTGACTATGGGGGTTGAAGATATCGATGTAGAGGAAGCAATGTCGATTACTTGACTACCATCTTATGTACCCCCTAGGAAATCCACTACCAAAGTGACTAAGGACCCAAAATCGGTGAAATACAAGGTCTTCACACTATTGCTTCTGGAGGACGTACTTGTAGAGGGCGAATTGTTGGCCCGGGTACCTTTTCTAAAGAGGAGGATTGGGATCTCAGCAATCATGTGAAGTTCCCGCAGTTGGAACCCAACAAATATTTGAAATCGGTCTACTATGAGGAGTTGGGTGTCACAAGGCTAGAGCCAATGAAGTGGGCATACGAAATTGAGCGTGCATGATTGCTCAACATGTTATGGGTTCCACACTTTAGCCACAACATCATTAATACTATATGTGCGTGTCAATGGTTGGCACTGGTTCATGATGGGTGCCTCTGGCTTAAAGGGCCCATTCCAATCAACGATATGCTGGTCCATAGAATCACCTTGTTAACTTATCAGGGCTTGGATCCTGCAAATTCCTTTGTGGGGAAGTCGGAGGAGAAGAAGCTCATAGAGCAGATGAAGAGCGACTTCAGGTTGGTAAAGAAGTTGCGCGGCTATGCCATTAGCTCTACATCAGATGGAGCTATGTAGTTTGCTGTACACATTTTGGCCAGAAAAATAATGCGAAAGTGTCGCGTCGATGAAGTGCCGAAACTAGTAGTATCTTTAGCTATGTAGTGTAGCAAAGGGGTCCAATACAAATGGGCCAAATACCTCTATCACGAGTTGCTGGAGGATTTTCGTGAAGCCTTGGAGGATGGAAATGCATTCCACTATGCATGGTTACTTTTTTTGATCGCGCTGGTAGCATGGAAGACGCTTGATGATACCTAGTTCCCAACATAGGATCAAGAATTTTGTGAGGCTGTGAAATTCACCTCATTGTGGGTGACAAAGGTTCCTGACCACATCATTGAAATAAAGATGTTCTGGGTATTGTTTGAGTCAAAGTTGCAGATGGTGATCAACCAATGACTGCGGTTGTCACATAGTTTGCATGCGTAGTATGTAAATATTGTAGATTTTCATAATCTGTCCATACGCACAAAGAAGGATGCCACAGGAACATGGAATATGTTTCCACACTTAGTCGTGGAATATTACATTCTGCAGGTCATTGGCAAATGACTAAGTGAATGGATCACCCCCTCCGATGAAGGCGCAAGAACAAGTAAGGCTATAGAAGGAGAAATGGGGTAAACAACAGCTATAACAACCACCAAGAAAGAAAAAGAGAAAGAAGCACAAAAGGCTTCTACCAAAGAAAAGGCAGCGCATAAAGAAAAGGAAGCATAGAAAGAACAATCAGTGCAGTAAGAAAAGGCCTCTAGAAAAGGAAAGGAAGCATCAAGAGAAAAGGCTTCTATAAAAGAGAAGGAAGCATAGAAAGAAAAGGATTATGCAAAGGAAAAGGAGGTGACAAAGGAGAAAGTTGCACAAGAAGCAACATCGCAGGTCACTATTGATCTCAAATAACCTGCGACCAAGCACTCTGATGTTGAGGTTGAAACTGAAGGTGAAGAGGAAAGGGGTGGAGAATTAGAGTCCCCCTTCCAAGTTAGGAAGAGGTAGAAGCACAATGCCATGGGACCTCACAAGAAGTAAAAGTCCAATAAGTTTGCGAGTGCGACACCATTGGTCCTCATAGAGGGGGACCTTGATGAGATAGGAGATGTTGTCCACTTTGCCACTAAAACTATATGGGGTCCAACACATCGAGGACCAGTACCACTAGGTATTCGACAAAGTACAATAGGGCTTGAAGGAATTGAAGGTCCAGATAGGGGTGATCCAACCGAGTGTGGGAAAAGCGAATGCAGATCAAGTGAGCGTGCTGAGATTTAGTGTAGTAGAAATAACATCTGAGATTTGTGCCGTACAACTACTAGGCGGCTCTCTCCAGTTTGAGACCGCAAAAGACCAGGAGCGTGCACAATTTTAGAAGAATATAAGTATCAACCTTCCAACGCTGCCGATCCAGACCTTGCATGAGCTACACTAAGGAGTTTCAGATGGGATCTGCATTTGGGAGAAAATAGTGTTGTTGATTATTGATGAGGTAAAAACTAACAATAGAAATTTTTTTGAAGAGATAGCGGAGGCCTTGGAGGCCTGCAATGAGGCAATACAATAAAATCAATAGCTAGAGAGTGCCCTTACCCAATTGTGCAACGAGCTCCCTAAGCTCCAAATTCTAGTAGAAGCAGCCTCAACAGAGAAAATTAAGAAGTTAACTGCTACAATAAAGGAATCCAAGGTGGAAATTAGAAAGGTTTGGTTTGAGCTGCAATTGTAGATTCCATAAATTCAACTTGTGTTGTAGCCAACCACTCCTCCAGAAGTCAAAGAGAAGCGTGAGGCTACTATTAAAGAAGAGATGACCACTCTAGAAGCTACAATCAAGGACTACAACTAGTTGTTTGATTAGAAATTGGAGATGTGGATGTCATTGCAGGAGGATCCACAATTTCAGATGATTGAAGCAGACATCTGTGAAAAACAACTACAGTTTGATGAGATTAGGGCGACATCCTAGACTTTAACACCCGTGCAAAGGTTCACCAGACTTTAGGAAGGAAAGTTCATCTAGACCTAGATTGATGTGATGTGTCATAAGGCCTTCATTATCTCCTCAAGGACCCGGCCATGGGTCGATGAGGCAAGTCAACTAACACAGACAATCCAGAGCAAGTTAAAGGCTCTGCAACAGACACAAAGAACCATGGGCCTTGCAGTTGAATGTACAACCATGGAGAAACTGGTTGAATAAGTTCATCAAGTCACTGCGCAGTGCACAAAATATCTTTAAGCATTGAATATTGAGTTTAGTGGTCTACAAGAAAATATTGAGGCAACACCAGAAGAGTGATGTGGGACGAGTCATGACTTTGTGTTTAGGGCCTATTGGGACAGAGTCACCTGGGTTAAATTTTGTAAAGTTCTGTTAAATATTGTAAAGTCTCTGCATTTTGGGGAGCAGAGCACGAGTAACACAGGCGATAGGAGTTAAAGGGGCATTTAGAAGGCCAAAACCCCTTATTTTTTTAAGATTCAAGCTTCTTTGAGACCTACCAATGGTTCACAGACCATGGTATTGTAGTGGAGAAGAATATAAAAGGCGGTCATAGAAGAGTCATAAGGGAGATAGGGAGAATAGAAGAATATCGCATGAATTGAGTTTGTTTTGTCTATTCTATACTTGGGTGAAGGGGAAGGCTCCTGCAGCTGTGTGTGTGGAGACCTTGGTAAGTCCGCAATTGAGTGCGCTGGCCCCTACAACCTTGTGCGTAGGGTTGGAAAGAACTGTAATTGAAGATATGAAGCATAATAAAGACTTGTTTTGAAGAACAATCTGTGCATCTGTGTATTAGTGTGTATCCCTGAATTTACTGTATTTTTGATCTGTTTAATGTAATTAATCAAGGAAAGTACTTATTAAATCCATAAGGATGTAGATCTGTTTATTTATATGATGTTATGCATGTTTAGCGTAATTGACAAAGGGCATAAATCTGCTAACTGTTAATTACCATAAATTATGGGTTTTTAGGGTTAGGGTTTGCGAAGGTCAAGATAAAGCCTTAAGTTTGACAGAAACACATCACATAGTCCTCTGGACGGAGAAACCTGGTTCTAGAATCCCCTAATACTACCTCGGGTGAGACTACAACCTACGTTACATAGGTTGTTGCCGAAAGGGTTGGTAGTATATGGTTTTTTTGGTTAGAGCAACTAACTTTAAACCTGGGTCCAAGGCCCCTCAAGCCAACAGGCACCGAAGGAATAGTTTCTAAGTGAAATTCCTATATAATGAGTTGATTTTGATAGGAAGCTACTCATCGCAAGAGGGCCTTGATGTATCCCCATCAACGACAAAAAACATGTATTATGATTTGAACCAGAATGACACTGATATGGAAATGGTTCAAGCACGACAGACATGGAATGAAGGCCTAAGATTATCGTAGAAGATATCAACTAAATGGATTCTCTTGAACATATTGACGACACTTAATGGAGTTGGCGACATTGACCCAAAACCGAAAGCGGAGGATTTGATATGGTATGATGAACGAAACTAAAATAAAATTTCCCAATCCAACATGCACGGAGATGAAGTGGAAGAGTGTCATGTTCAAGAGTGACTCACTGCCATTAATATGTGGAATACCTTATTTTTCCAATTTCCCCAACCATTTTTGGTTAGTACCTCTTTATTTTTTAACAATATTGAGGAAGAGAACATATGCTTGATCTGTAAGTTCATCCTTTGGATGAATCCCTCTGAGTATATTTAACAAACCCTGAGAAGGAGTGGTTCGGTCCCGTCATGTTCGATGATTCCATCATTGTTTGATGTTTTTATGAGTCCAACAAAGGTGTAACTTGAATCCTTTTTCATGTTTAGAGAGTTTGAAAAAGAGGAAAAAAAGAAAACTCCAAAGGTTCCTTTTTGTAAATAGTCTCTTGAGTTTGAAAAGGTAGAAAATGATACTCAAAAGAACCTCTTAGCCATGTCTGACTAAGGTATTCCTTTTTCGTAATTAGTCTATCACAGTCCAGAAAAGGGTTAAAATTATATTGAGTAGACGTCATTTCATTTACTTTAACGAGTTTTAAAAGAAAATTTCTGGACAATCTTTTCATATTTTGGGAGTCTGAAAAGAGCTGAAAGCGTATTCTAGGGGAGTTCCTTTTTCGTAAATTTACAGATCCTAAAAAAGTGATAAAAGTGTGCTCTTCAGTTGAAATTATCTGTTTCAATGCAGACATCACTAAATACGTTAAACAAATGTCAATATGCTCAAAACACCACCATAATATTAAAAATACCCGTTTCATGATAGGGTTGAATCATATTTGGGTCAAAATAATAGAATATTAGTAAAAATGATGATGAAAATGACCATAAAATAGGAAAAGGGTTACTCATTTTTACCATTTCACATTTTACCTCTTGGTGAATGAGTTATGAGTGTTTTTTCCCCCAATCTTCTGCAACTAATTGTACAAAATTGAGTGGGCCATTTCGAGCACCATCACTTCTAGCTAGGAGCTATAACCTTCCTCTTTCTTTTCATGCATCCATTTTTTCATTTCATGAAATTGTTTTTTTTCATTTTTTAGGGCCCTAGGGCTCTAATTTCTCGCCATATCTCCAGCACACCTCCAACAAGTCAAAATGAGCATTGAAAAAGTAGAAAGTACACTGAAGAGGGCACTACAGTGCTATGTCTCCCCTTAGGGTGTGCGCTGAGCGCAATTCCCAAACTTGTTTTGCCTGTTTCTCTCACAATTTCTCTAGTTTTTTGCATGAGGTTTGTCCTAATGATCCTTCTTGCAATGTTTCAGGTGTTTATCGAAACGAAATGGATTTAATATGGAGAGAAAGAGAAAATTAGGAGAAATATTTAACTGTAGCTAATGATCCTGCCACTATCCAGGCTTTGAGAGATTTTGGGCTCTTGAAATTCTTCTAGCTTCTTGGTGTGAGGCAATAGATGGAATTCTTGAGATATCTTGTCCGTGCATGGTATGTTCAAGCATAGGGATTCAAAGTTGGTGCACATATGCTTGAGATACAAAGGAAGATATATACTTCTAGACAATTCTATCACAGCGAGGTTCCCCCATCTCTTTATCTGGTTCGAGGAGGGATGGAGAGACAATCAAGGATTACATTAGTGCACACCATAGACTGATATCTCAACTCAACAAGGATAGGAAGATCGAGATCAAGGATGTGGTCTAATTGCCTATGAGGATGATCCTCTTTATCATTTCCAGGTTGGCTAGCAATGTGACTCTACATTTTGCCAACAAATATCATATGCAATATGATCTAGAGTGTATGGAACTAACAATATTCAACTAGAGTTAGGGAGTACTAACAAATATGAAGGGGCAACTGACCAAGGAAAAAGATGTACATTTGAAGAACTTCGGCTATGGTTCGATCTTGATTTCTTTTTCCTTAGAGAAGATTCCATTGTTCATGCCACAACATATCTCACTCGATCCCATAGATCTGAGAGTCCCACAGATGGGGAGGTGGGTGGATCACATGTCGAGACATGAAGGTCTGTCATTGATGAGTTTCACACCAGTCTTCTTCAGATGGTTGTGCATGCAACTCATTATGATAGAGTACTATCCATATGTAGGGATGGATTTCCATAGAAACCCAAATCTCATGCTTCCTAATGGCGAGTGATGGGGAGCCATAGGTAAAATAAGAAACATTTTGACCATTTTTTGGATTTTGAAGTTTTATATTTTTTTTTGTAATTTTTGATGTATTTGAGACTCAACTATTGATTCTTCACGGAGATATTGAAACCGTTTGACTTGTGGGTTCTTCTTATCTTCAACATGTAGGCGGCCCACAACATGAACCAACAACAATACATTTATTGTGGTAGGATGATAGGTACTACAAGATATCAATGTGGCTGAGACCCTTGTAGAGGTTGAGTGTCACAAGGAGGGGTTGACCCATGTCATAACTGAGACTAGGGTCAACTTCCTATGAGATTGCAACAACATACTATTGGTGTGACTTTCCATATTAGTTGACTAATGTGAGAGATGGCTCGTGCAGTGGCAGGCTACCATGAGCACTATGATTAGTCTACGAGGAGCCTAATAGCCATATTTTGACTGCATGTATATTTTGATATATGATAAGCTGTGTGGCCATATGTGTCTCAGGCACAAAATTTTTGTAAACCGAAATTATATATATATATATATATATATATATATATATATATATATATATATATATATATATTATATATATATATATATAATATATATATATATATATATATACAACTATCTTTAGTGTTTCTTATGGTTCTATTATCTCTTTCAATATATGTGACGAGTATTGAATTTTATTTACATGTGTCACATATGTCTATCTAAAACATGATTAGGCAGATCATTTGTCAATGTATTTATATTTCTAGAAATGTGTTGATATTGGATTAAAGAAAAGTATCTTTCTAGAAGGCAAACCTTCAATAACATATGAAGCATAGTTGGAATCCTAACAGAATAGACATTAGTCAACTATAAAACTACAAGTTGTGAGTCAAGTTTGATAAATATACAATGGATACCATGGGAAATGACATATGACAATATTTCGATCACTGCGCTATACTCAATGATATTATTGGTAGAGAGACGGATACAAATCCCTTGTAAACTTACTAACTCACCATTCAGAGCATATATAGCCCATGCTGAAGAAGAAAGGTTTAGAGTACTATGACTAACACCATTATCATAACCAGCATATGGTTCAAGGGATGCAAAAATATGCCAACCAAATGTAAATAGGATTAACAAAAACTGTAGGAAACTCCGAAAGGAACACATTGCAAACACATTCAACACACGTAAATCCAACATGTACACAATGCACCACGCAAAAATTCAAGCCTAATATTTCATAAGGTACAACCCATTTTTAGGGTGCATCAATGGAACTCCATCGAAATCAACAATCTCGTAGGCCCCTTTAGCAAGAGCATATTTGGCAATGCATGGAACTAGCCACATTGGCTCGAACTTCCCCAATCCTAATTGTTAGCCTCACTCTCATATGTTAAAACAATTCCAAGTCAAAATAATTAAATTAATTAAAATCAAGAAAGTTGGATTTAATCCTACCTTTCTAGATTGAGTTTGCTCCTCATGGTTAGGAGTCAGTTTAGGCCTAGTTGGTTGAGAGATTCTCTCCAACTAGTTAGGCTCCTAGATTAGCGTCTGGTTGAGAGATTTTCTCAACCATAGTGTCCAATATAGATGTAGTATTTTGAGACAAACTTCCTCATGTATTTATTTGTACTATTATCATTATTTGTATATTGCATTATGAGAGGAATACAGTAAGGCTGAGGCATTTTCCACATTCTCTAGTTTTTTTATGTCTCTGATATTTTTATATATGTTTTTTTGATCTCCTTCACTAATTTATCAGACTCTTGATCATATAACAAGACAAGGTCTCCTTCCAAGAAGACACAAGGCTTGGCACTCTTGTCATATTGCGCCTTGATATGTTTCTTATAGGCTTAATTAGCCATCACAACAACACATGGGGTTTCATCTAAGCACATTAGATGTAAGAGATGTTCCTCTTTTGTGGAAGTGGCAGGGAGGAGTTCGATGGGAAGTTTGCGAGATGAAATTTCACATTCAATTGGAAGGATTTCTTCCAGGCCATAAACCTATTAGAATGGTTTGAACCCGGTAGTAGTCATAACGAAGGTTTGATATGTCCACAAGGCCACATAAAGAATCAAATGCCAGTCTGATTTGTGGACCCCTATCATACACTAAAGAATAATTTTGAGAAATTTATTGATTGCCTCAACTTTTCCATTCACATGAGGGTAGTAGGGAGTGGAACTCTCATCAGAGAGTCCTAACTTGGTAGCCAATTCATACATCATGTGATTGTGAAAATGTTTTCCATGGTCCGTAACTATGGCCCGTGGAACACCAAACCGTACAATGACATGGTTGAGGAAAAAGAGAGTAGTTATTTTTCCGGTATTATTGTATGTAGGCATCGCCTCAGCCCACTTGGTAAAATAGTCAACCACTACAATTATATAACCATGCCCCCCGACCGAGTGAGGGTTACATGTCATGAAATCAATGTCCCATTTCGCAAAAGGAATAATGATGATAACATGATGAAAAGGAGTGGGTGAAGCAGGGGTCTTACAATCGTATATTTGGCATGCATGATACTTTTGTATAGCGATGAAGTAATCATGAAATATAGTAGACCAAAAGTAACAAACATGTAGGATATTTTGTGTGGTGGCATAACCAGAAAAATGACTACCACATGCCCCAGAATGACATTCATTTAAGACTTTCTTAGGGTCCTCATGAGTGAGGCACTTGCGAAAAAACATATCGATACCATTACGATAAAGGGTGTCATTGATTATAAAATAATTTTTGGCTCGATATCATATATGTCACTACTCAAAGAAAGAGGTATCAAACAAGAAATTATGGGTTTGGAGATATATCATAATGTCTCCATACCACGAGTCAGATGACAAGATTAGGAAAAACTACTCATCTAGAATAGAATCACCAGATGTTGTTTCAGTTTCAACAATGGGAAGGTAACAAATTAGCTAAACAAAAATTAAGGATTTCGTCAACTTGGATTTGATGAAATCCAAATAGAAATCCCGAAGGATGAAAATCCACTTAGAGTAATTTTCCCCCAACAATTTTTGTGACAAGATGTACATTATGGGGTTGCAATCAGGAACGACCATAGCTTTGTGGAGTAGTATATAATGGAGAAACCTCTGGACAACTTGAAAAACCTCCGAAGCCAACTTTTTGACATGTGTATACTTGAATTTGGTATAATTGAGATTCTGAATCAAGTAGTAAATATGATGCTTAGTCCCTGCATCATCTGCTTGTACCAATACCATTGCGATGGTAGTAATTGCAACTGTAAGATACAAGAAGTAGTCACGTTGGTAATCTAGGGGATACAACAAGGATGCTTGAATCATAAAATCTTTCAAGGAATCAAATTCATTTTTAGCATCATCGTCCCAATGGAGGGGAACCCCTTTCTTTAACAATCGATTAAATTCTTTGGTCAGTTTTGTGTAATTAGGAATGAATCTCCAAAGAAAGTTAGCCTTCCCTTGGAGTCGTTGAAGTTGAAGGAGGGAAGAGGGGGCAGGAAAATCGATAATCACTTGGAATTTTATAATGTCTAGATTGTAAGAATATGGCCCTAAGATGCATTAGGTTATCAGTGATGTTTCGAGTGAGGAGGAAAATAATACAAAAATGGTTGCATGATATGTTTGATGTTGTGGAAGGCATAATTCATTTCCATCTGAAATGTAGTCCCAACATTTTTCAATTCAAAAGGGAGCTTCTGATATGAAAATGTGCCCTAGGGACAAATGAACTTGGTCTTACCGGGAGAATGCTGATTTTATTATATTCGGAGAAGCCATCCATAAATGAAAATATCTCACAACTAACATAATCATCAATGATATGGTGGATGAATGGGGTGGGATAATTGTCCTTTTGACAAGCACGATTAATTTCTTGATAATTGACACACATATGATTTATCCCCTATTTATTCATGACAAGAACAATATTAAACACCCAATCAATTAAAGGTACTAGGTAGATGAAACCAACTTGTAGAAGTTTTTCAACTTTATCTTTAATAGCGGTATCCCTCTTGGGATGGATTGGATGGAGGCATTGGAAAATTGGTTTAGCATTAGGATACATCTTAATTTCATGCACAATGATGTTTGGATCAATACCTATCATCTCCTCGTAAGACCAGAAAAAAAAGTCTCTAAACTCCTGGAATATGGATTTATAGGTCTTGATAGCATCAGGAGAGAAGGACTCAATGATATGTAGATTCTCGACAATGTCGGGTTCGATCGAAATATAGAGAAGGATAGTCTCTTCAATATTCGACAAGTTCTTCTTAGAATTGACATTGTGAATGGATGCAAAATTTGTATACAACTCAATGATATCGGTTCGATATAATTCAATAAGATTATCCTAGTAGGAATTTGGCAAGGAGGAACGATGGTGATGATCGTCTCATTAGACATCATCCGGCATCATAATATCCATGATGCTCTCATTGGTAGAAAACGTACAGGAGAAAGGATCAGAGGATGTGTGATAATATAAGGAATGATCAACCCAATTGAATGGCTTCATAGTCGAGCTTAATGGGGATGAGTGGCATACGGTCACCAAATCTATCGATATTAGATTCATAAGGAACTACCCACTAATCAAATGGAGTAGTACAATAAAATATCATAATTATATAAGAAACTGAAGTAGATTTGTCGAGAAGTGAAGGGGGAGGAACAAAAAATGTTCCCATGAGACAAGAATCCTTAAGCAGTCCAACCCCGACATGCTGATACAGGTGAGGGGTTTCCCCTTTGAGAGGGATGCTTCGAGTAACTTTAGAATCAGTGATCAATGGCTACTATACCATACTGTCATACTGTTGCCTTCAGCTACTCTTATACATGCACCAAGTTTCATCCAAGTCTTATATTACATGTTGGACTTCAATCAAATCTACCCCAGCTCCATTAAATTTCCTATTTACCCAACCAATCCCCAAGGCCCTCAAAACATAAAAGGAAAGAACCAAAGAAACCAAGAAGAAACCCATGAAAACTAATAGCAATACGACACCAGAAACAAAGTGATATGGCCATACACTAGACATTAAAAAAACTGCAATCAAGCACAACAAGTCATAAAATACCAAAGGAACAAGACTAGAAACAAACACCATGAATCAATCCCTGTTGCTTCCCAATACTTCTAAAGGAAAGCTCAACCCAAGCCTTCTCCAAGATTTCATGGAAGTCTCTTTGCCTTGCAATTCCCTATATCATATATCCAATAAACACATAACCGTCAGTGTATAAATACATATAAAAATATACTGGTTATCTTACCTTGTTGTGCAAAGCACACTGCTTTGTAACTAAACACACATTTTAGCCACATGCTACAAATATCAATACATCATATATATTAATTTGCAATCAAGCTTTACCAAGTCTAACAACCATGTTATAATCAATAATCAACTCACATTCATTAGTCATAATACATAATTCTACAACTATCACCTACTTACACTCAAGTACATATCAACTGTTCGCACCATATGTGTTAGTGAAAAAATCTCAAACAAGATCATTCCTTCATGCAATATTATAGATACAAACTCATATCATGAAACTAGTCAAACATTCAAACAACAGATAGATGACATAATCAAACATTCAAGCACCAAGTAGATGACATAAACAAACTCACACCTTAATGTATCTCACGGGAGACTAGCTTGTCTACACAATCAATCTACATAGCACGATATACCTTCACAATATATCAACCCAAACATAATTAAGGTCATGATATCCATAACAATAACTAGCTAACATGTTCACATCATAAACTCATAAACAATTGTAATTCATGCATAGCAATCACATATACACAATCAATCTAGATTATTATGACACCATATCACAAGCATATCGGATCATACCTGAATGTCGTAACCCTAACCATCCACATAGGCCAATCCAAACTAGCATGATACATATAACATTAATATCCTAATTACAATGAGCATAACCATCATGCATATGACCACAATGCATATAACAACAAGTTACTATACTTCTTGACTAAACGACATAGGTACATATGATCACACAGGTTAACTAACATCTATCATACATGTAACTGCAACAACCATAAACTAAAAAAAATTTACACGATCCTAATGCTTATAAAAATCATTAATCAACATACCTGCATGACAAACACACAATACTTGTATGACGATCTTCTCTTACCTCAAAGCCTAGTGTTGCAACCTTGCTTTAATGATCTGCATCTCCTGCTCTATCTTAACAAAATTTCATCCTCATAACATATCAATGGAACCATTATGACATAAAATACATGCAATGACCTCATGCACAACAACCTTAACCATGAAAATGCATGCATAACAACATGCATCTAGCCCATCCAGTCCAAGTATTTGAACCATGCTATGATACCACCCTGTAACACACCTCCTCTCCCATCTACCCACTTTCACCGAATTACCTAGGGTAAACATGAGATGAGGGGTTACTATGATATGAATCAAACTCCTATATGACATTAAGGAAATGGAGTCGACACAACAAGACCTTACTAACTACCCTAAGGTGCAATAGAACCTCCAAGAGTAACTCAACCACTCTAGGTGTCCAACCCCTAAGACAACCCACTTCTCCCCTGACCTAGGGTCATAGTCGCTCCCTTTCCAAGGCCTCCATGTGACTATGGGTTCTTAGTCGCTCCCATATACCTTCATCAATGCAACTGTAGAATTTTTCTGCCAATTTTGTGCCAACAATCGTGAGAATTAAGGCTATTTTCCAGGGCTGGGACTTAAGCTCTGCGCATAAAACTATGAAACTTCCAGAACTCATAAAAGACATGAAGAAATTGCTTGTAAATTAAAAATTAGAACCAATACTTGAGCTAAACATCCCCAACCGAGACTGACATTCTGTCAAACACTTGGTAAATATGCAACCTACAGGTAATGAATGCAAGTCTGAACATAAGGGACTGAAAACTTATATGAGGTTTAACAAGAAGAGTCTGTACCTTCTCACATTAGCCGTCATAACATCAATTAGGTATTGCATCCATTATTCATTCCGTTACAAGTAAAATCACGAATAGATCCATGACTGAGATATGTCTTATAACCATTATTATAACCAACATATAACCGAATAAATAACAATGAGAGAAAAACCATTAAAGTCACATAATAAAAATTACATTTACTCATCAAAGCAAGAGAAACTTAGCTTTTATTAAACATATGAAAAAGCCAACCAGGTTCAGGACTTCCATGAACCACCCAACCATAGATTAGCTTAATCAGATCTTTCTTTCAACCAATCACCCCCGTGTCATATTCCAAGCATGGAAGTGGGATATCACGAGATAAACCAATCCAAATAAAACCAAGGGAATCAAGAGTTTAAACCATCTCCACCCTCACCATACTGTGATCTCACCTAAACTGGTCCTGAGATCACAAAACCAAACCGAGCTTGGATGCCTCCAGATTCCTTCACCATCCTTGAGGAATTTTCTTGTCTCCACCCTCAAGATTTATTGTGTATCCTGCCATTACCATTCAAGGGATTCCTAGGCCTTTGGGAATTTTCCAGAGACCACCTCATCTCGGATTTTAAAACCATCCAGAAATCATAAGCTCAAAAAAATAAAGAATCCCATCAGACCATGGCTATTTGAAAATGGCAAGGCTAGGCTAAAATCCATTGTCGAAACTTGACAAAAGCCATGCCAATGACAAAAAAAGGACCAAATACGAACATTCATATACTATGCATGTCAAAACCAACTAGGAAATCATACATGCAACCTGTTACCTACAAGTATTCTTGTTGAAGCTTCTTTATCCAAAATTTCCTTGCTTGATCCTTGATTTCCTTTGATATCCTTGTCCTTACTTAGATTTCCTTGTCTTTCCTTTACTTGCTTTCTTTCCTTCTCCTCTTGGTGCTATTCTCCTCTTTGAGACTAATTCCAAAACTGAACTGACAAAAGGCTATGAACTGATTCTCTAAGCTATTTTTATTGATGAGGCCTCTATTTTCTTCAATTCTCCCTTGTTTTCCTTGATTTTTATCCTCACATGAAATCTGTGACCTTTCACCTCCCTTTTCTCCTAATTTACTTTCTTTTCATAAATAAAATTCAAAAAACACCTTTTGTCCTTTTCAAAGCCTTTCCATTTCCTTTTCCCACATAATGACTGAAATGAACACCCATTAGGACATTTTGCCCACAATTCAACTTGGAATAAGTGTCCCATGACCTTGGTCTTATATTTTTTTAAATGGATTTTTACGAAGGTTGTTACTATAATACTTGTGCTGCATTCCATGCCTTTATCCGACCAACAACTATGAATCAAGAACTGATCCAATAGAGTTGTGATATGACTGTTTCCACTATGTTTATTTGACCAAGTAAACATTCCATTGTTTGGTGGAAGATCCACCAAATCCCACTCCATAATTATGTCTTCCATCCATTGTTGGAAAGGGCCCCACATAAATTTTCCTCCTATTTTCTCCATGACCTTCAAAACTATGTTGAAGTCCCCTCCCATCACACAATTTTCATGCCAAGTTTTCTCCCTTATTCTTCCTAGGGAATCCTATAATTCCATTTTTTTGCCATATATCACAGGATCGTAGACACATACCACTAGCATTCTCTCTCTACTATTTTTTTCCTCCAAAAATGCTACTATCCAATTCTGCACGTTAAGTTTGTCCAAAATTTTAAGTTGTGGTGATTCATCCCATATGTTATGCAGAATTTACAACTGCAGACATAAGTATCTTCCCTAGACCTAGTGGACTGGTTTATAATAACATAAAGCAAATAATATAAAATTTCCCATAGATAAATTGAAGAATGGAAAGAGGCTTACTTGGAATTCATCACAAGCTCTTCTCTCCCCTTGGCTTGTAAGCTTGAATCATAGCTCCTATTGCTATAACTAGAACCCACAAATATAATCAACACAAGCCAAATATCTACGACATCTATGTAACATTATCCAATTATTCTATTCAATGGATCAACAAAGAATTGAAATATATGAATGTAAACAGAACATAACACATATAGGAACATGATATACTCTTTGTATTAATATGAATAGGATAGAGTTTAAAACCAAGAATAGTAGTTGATCTTGTAGATATCTCCCGAAATTGACTTCTCCTTCCTTGTCACAAAGCACACCTCAATGTCACCCTAATGCATGAAGATGATGACTCTCTTAGGTTCAAGGAAACAACATGAGGGTATGATTAGTCTCCAAAATCCAACCCTAATGTTGTAGTTGACTATAAATTTATAGGAGAGGGATGATAATATAGGAATTCTTATCCATTTACCAATCTCAGCTTGAGATCCACTTAAGATGGGAGGATGAAATCAAGGGATAAGAGGTGAAATATCCAAGGTAGGATCAGATAGGATTCAAAGTTCTTATCTAATGTAAATGGTTAAAACAACTCCTGGAAGCTTCTGGAAGAAGAAGCTTTGAGATTAATTTTAATTTTACTGAATTTCTAGGATCAAAGCACCCCCAACAAGGGGCAACCTATTGTTGATCAACGCTGATGCAGAAGGAAGTAACCTGCTGCTGAACGTAGGTCCTTAAAGGGGTAGGGTGCACTGGGCCTTAAAACAACTGAAATGAAGAAGTCAGACCTAGAAACTTAGGGATTTTTAAGAGTCATGCTTAGGGATTTGTGTAGGGATGATGAGAAGGTGTTCACAGATGTTGATTGTTCCAGTTTACAGGCCTATTGACCAAATGTGACAAAATGGCCTATAACAAATCCCCCCCTAAATCACAAAGTTAGAAACAACAGTTGATGACTAAAGTGCTTTACCTTGTGACAAGTTCAGATCAAGAACAATTGGTCTAGATCATCATCTATTACAATACATTTACATCATGACATATTTTTTGAGGGAGGCATACCCATTCTCAACACATAAGCTAACATTACATGTACAATGATGATGAAGTCATGCCCACTAATGGCAAAGTCTGGATCCATGATCAGATGACTATATGATCATAGCCATCATGCTTTTTAATCTTGCATTAATCCTAAAGTCATAGCTCAGATGGATAGAACTAGATTTGGGGTATTCTATCTCGTTCACTTGATCGTCCAATGTATGAGTATAACAATGTGAATAAAGGAGCTAAAGTCAAACATGTCAGAAACCATCTAATTACCAGTAATTGATGTATGTTGTTAACAAATGCGAGAGAAACCACCGGTGAGTTAATGGTTCTCAAGGTACAACAATACAATATGTATGGTGTGACTCTTAAGCATGATTCTTAAAAATCCCTAAGTTTTTGGGTTTGACTTCTTCATTTCAGTTATTTTAAGGCCAAGTGCACCCTATCCCTTTAAGGACCTGTGATTAGTAGCAAGTTACTTCCTTTTGTATCAACGCTGATCAACAATAGGTTGCCCCTTGTTAGGGATGTGTTGATTCTAGAAATTCAGTAAAATTAAAATTAATCTCAAAGCTTCCTCTTCCAGAAGCTTCCAAGAGTTGTTTCAACCATTTACCTTGGATAAGAAATTTGAATCCTATCTGATCCTACCTTGGATATTTCACCTCTTATCCCTTGATTTCGTCCTCCCATCTTAAGTGGATCTCAAGCCTAGATTGGTAAATGGATAAGAATTCCTAAACTATCACCCCGCTCCTAAACTTATAGTCAACTACAACATTAGGGTTGCATTTTGGAGACTAATCATACCCTCATGTTGTTTCCTTGAACCTAAGAGAGTCATCATCTTCATGCATTAGGGTGACATTGAGGTGTGCTTTGTGACAAGGAAGGAGAAGTCAACTTCGAGAGATATCTACAAGATCAGCTACTATTCTTGGTTTTAAACTCTGTCCTATTCATATTAATACAAAGAGTATATCATTTTCCTATATGTGTTATGTTATGTTTACATTCATATATTTCAATTCTTTGTTGATCCATTGAATATAGTAATTGGATAATGCTACATAGACGTCGTAGATATTTGGCTTGTGTTGATTATATGTGCAGGTTCTAGTTATAGCAAGGAGCCATGATTTGAGCTTACAAGCCAAGGGGAGAGAAGAGCTTGTGACGAATTCCAGGTAAGCCTCTTTCCATTCTTCAATTTATCTAAGGGAAATTTTATATTATTTTCTTTATGTTATTTTAAACCAATCCACTAGGTCTAGGGAAGATACTTATGTCTTTAGCTGTAAATTCTGGATAACATATGAGATGAATCACAACTTAAAATTGTGGACAAATTTAACACGTAGAATTGGATAGTAGCATTTTTGGAGGAAAAAAATAATAGAGAGAGAATGCCAGTGGTATGTGTCTACGATCTTGTGATATATGGTGGAAAAATGGAATTATAGGATTCCCTAGGAAGAATAAGGAAGAAAACTTGGCATGAAAATTGTGTGATGGGAGGGGACTTCAACATAGTTTTGAAGGTCATGGAGAAAATAGGAGGAAAATTTATGCGGGGCCCTTTCCAACAATGGATGGAAGACATAATTATGGAGTGGGATTTGGTGGATCTTCCACCAAATAATGGAATGTTTACTTGGTCAAATAAACATAATGGAAATAGTCATATCACAACTCGATTGGATTGGTTCTTGATTCATAGTTGTTGGTTGGATAAAGGCATGGAATGCAACACAAGTATTATCGTAACAACCTTGTTAAAAATCCATTTAAAAAAATATAAGACCAAGGTCATGGGACACTTATTCCAAGCTGAATTGTGGGAAAAATATCATAATGGGTGTTCATTTCGGTTATTATGTGGGAAAAGGAAATGGAAAGACTTTGAAGAGGACAAAAGGTATTTTTGGCATTTTATTTATGAAAAGAAAGGAAATTAGGGGAAAAGGGAGGTGAAAGGTCACATGTTTCATGTGAGGATAAAAATCAAGGAAAATAAGGGAGAATTGAAGAAAATAGAGGTCTCATCAATAAAAATACTTCAGAGAATCAGTTCATAGCCTTTCGTCAGTTCAGTTTTGGAACTAGTCTCAAAGAGGAGAAGAGCACAAAGAGGAGAAGGAAAGAATGCAAATAAATGAAAGACAAGGAAATCCAAGTAAGGACAAGGATATCAAAGGAAATCAAGTATCAAGCAAGGAAATTTTGGATCAAGAAGCTTCAACAAGAATACTTGTAGGTAACAGGTTGCATGTATGATTTCCTAGTTGGTTTTGACATGCATAGTATGTGCATGTTGATATTTGGTCCTTTTGTTGTCATTGGCATGGATTTTGTCAGGTTTCGACAATGGATTTTAGCCTAGCCTTGCCATTTTTGAATAGCCATGGTCTGATGGGATTCTATATTGGTTTGAGCTTTGGATTTCTGGATGGTTTCAGAATCTGGGGTGAGGTGGTCTCTGGAAAATTCCTAAGGTCCTAGGAATCCCTTGAATGGTAATGGTAGGACACATAATAAATATTGAGGGTGGAGACAAGAAAATTCCTCAAGGATGGTGAAGGAATCTAGAGGCATCCAAGATAGGTTTGGTTTTGTGATCTCGGGACCAGTTTAGGTGAGATCACGGTATGGTGAGGGTGGAGGTGGTTTAAACTCTTGATTCCCTTGGTTTTATTTGGATTAATCCAAAAGACTATTTTATAAATTATGGATCAAAAAAGTCTTAGATCTAACATTATCACCCTTCATGGAAAGGGAATGGCTGACAAGGCTCATCAATTTGAATGGGCACGACTGCAAGTTGCTAAGAAGAAGTCCGATCTGACATCTCTCAAAGGGTGTAGGGATGAATCATTGATTCCAGTGTTTGCCTGTATCTCTCATCCCCTTAATAACTCTAAAATAAGCATATTTTTTTTTTAAATCTAGCTCTGCTCTTGTTAGATCTGCGATTGGGTTAGTAAGGAAGGATCTTGATCATCTTTCCTGTAGGCTTCTTTCACTCCATCTGGATCTAGCAAACCAGATTTCGATTTCTTTATGGAATGTGATTAAACGCAGTTCGACTGCGAAGGCCCTCCAGATGGAGGAATCATCCAGGAAAAAGAATTTGATTAAATTTGAAAAACTATTAATGCTGGATCGCCCCGGTTTTGTGTCTGATTCAGATCTGCATCAATCAGCTAGTGCAGTCAATAGAGAGCAGATCTTGGCTTTAAAGGACTAGATTTTGCACAACTTGGGTTCGAAGACATCTGGACTTCTTCGGCCTCTCTGCCTTCCTCTCCGTCATGGTCTCCAACATCTGTTGAACCGTCTCCCTCCTCAGTTCTGTCCCTGGTTTCTGCTTCTACTGCACCTTCTCGATCCTCATCGATGGAAGTCTTGGTGTCTCCCTCATCTCAGACCACTCTCCCATCCCCAGAGATCTCACTGACTCGTTGATTAACCTGGTAAGTGCACCTTCTAGTTCTGTTTTAGTTGAACATTCTAGTTCTAACCTCTCCCAATCCATTGATTTGCATCCTGCTTTCCCCTTGTCGACTGCTCTGATCCTGTCCACGCCTTCTTCAGCCTTTGTCCTAGCTTCTGCCTGCTCCACTGCATCCCTGTCTACTCGCATTCTTCTCCCCTCCTCCCCATCAAACTTCATCCCTCCCCTTCTCCTCTTGGATTCTTGCCAGTCCGTGGCCCCTTCGTCCCTTGAATTCTCTTTTCCCCCTCCCTCAGGCCTTGTTTTCCACTCGTCACCTAAACTCATTGACGTCTTTCCTAATATCGTCGTTAACTCTGTCCAGTGTGTTAACAAGACCATCTCTGATTCTTCCTTAAGACTGTCTTCCTCCTGCCCCTTTCATTGTTTTAGATATAATAACCATATTAAGAATAAGAATAATATGAAGAAAGATTGTATAAATTCTAGTAAAGATAAAACAAGAAGACTAACACTAAGATAGACTTCACATGTAATAACAACTCATTGTTCAGGTTTAATAATAATAATAATAATCATGATGATGATGATGATGATGATGATGATGATGATAATAATAATAGAGGGTTTAAGAATTTTATTATTCTTTCGAGGAAGAGTTTTGATCCCTTCGTCTTTAGTCTCCTTAACAAAGGTCTCAATTTTTCCCTAGCCTCAAATAAGATTCCTACTGATGACATCATCTGTAGCATCGAATATGGGCTCAAGGATCTTCTAGACAATATCAAGGAGATTATCAGACAAGATTGCGCCATTGTTCTCAGGAAGGCTAAACCTCCCAAGAAAAACCTTAGTAAGGCTGAATTTCTTGCCCTTAAAGCCCTCTGAGATGACCGAGACATTGTCGTTCTTAAGGCTGACAAAGTTGGGGCTGTTGTCATCCTTGATAAATCATATTATGTCCACAATATGGTGGATCATCTATCCAATAGTGGAAGTTATATCAAGCTCAAGAAGAATCCCCTTAAATCCATTTCTAAAGAGGTTTCTTTTACAATTAAAGCAGATCCTTCTCTTAATCCCCTGTCCTTGAAGCTCATTGAGAGCACCCTCCTTACCCCTATAATCTATGGCCTTCAGAAGATTCATAAACTTGGTGCCCCCTTAAGACCTATCGCTAATACCATAAGCGGGCCAACCTATCCTCTTGCTAAATTCCTAGCCCAAAAGCTCAAGCCTCTCATTGGTTGCATTGATTTTTTTGTGAAAGACTCTGCCTCTTTTATTCAAGAATGGAAAGATATCAATTTAGATCCCGGAGATTTACTTGTGAGCTTTGATGTCATCTCCTTATACACCAAAATCCCCATCCATGAAGCCATTGATATCATTAATCGTATCACTGATAAAGACCCTGCCAAGTTGGTTGGCCTTTGCCTCACCTCTACTTTCTTTACTTTCCAAGGTGGGTTCTATGAACAAACTTGTGGTGTCGCGATGGGCTCCCCTCTCTCCCCCACTATCGCAAACTTGTTTATGGAAGATTCTGAGACCAAGGCCCTTGCTTTTGCAAATTTCGTCCTAAAAAATGGAAGAGGTTTGTTGATGAAACTTGTGCCATCTCGTATCATGTTCGTGAGAAACTTGATATGTTTCTAAAACACCTGAATTCTCAATCAGACTCCATCATGTTCACCATGGAGTTTGAGGAGAATGGTTGCCTTCCCTTTCTTGACATCCTCCTCTCTAGGAGGGAGGATGGTTCCATCTGTCACCAAGTTTTTCGAAAGAAGACTCACATAGAATAATACCTCCATGCGAATTCTCATCATTTCCTTGCTCAGAAATTCAGGATTCTCAACACTCTCGCTACCCATGCTCTAAGAATCTCTGATGATGACCACCTTGATCAAGAGAAATCTCATCTTCTTCAGGCTCCTCAAAATTATGGGTATAGTAGGTCCCATAGCCTCAAGGCATTTCACAAAGCGAGGAAAGAGCTGAGGGTTAAACCTACCCTTACTGATCTTGTCTCTACGGTTCATCTCCCGTATATCCCAGGAACCACAGATAGGATTGCCCATATTCTTAAGAAAACTATTGTCTCTTCTTCCTTCAAGCCTCTCAATACCATTAAAAATTCTCTTAGATCAGTTAAGGACCCTATTGACCCAAAGGACTCAAAAGGTTTCTACCTCATTTCCCATTCCTGTGATATCCCCTAAATTGGAGAAACAAGTAGGTCTATTAAGCAAAGGATCCGTGAACATGCTACTGACATTAGACATAATCGCTCCCGCACTTCAACCCTTGCAGAACATGCTGCGAAATCAAATCACCATGTCTGCATTGAAGAATCTAAGGTTAATTCTAAAATCAGTCATTTCCACCACAGGAAACTTACGGAAGAAATTGAAATCAAGAGACATGCCAAAAACCTTAATAGGGATGATGACTAGAAATTAAGCAAAAGTTAGATTCCAGCTCTCGCTTCTTAACTCCTCCGCCCTCTCCTCCCCTGATCTTTTTTGGCTTTAGATGTTTTCCTTCTTCGTCTTATGTGCTCCCCCCTGCTGATGGTTATTCCTTTCTTGGATTTCTTCCTTTCAATGAGGTGGACTATCCTCTATCTTATGGTCTCTTTTATTAGATATTTCCTTTAAAATTGTCCTTATTAAAGTCTTGGTATTTTTTTTTAAAATATAAAAAATATTCTATGATACTTAATTATAAAATATATCGATATGAAATTGAGAGTTAACCATACATTCTGTAATTAGTTTTTCCCCCAAAAATTCTAAACAATTATTTTATATCATAATTTAGTTTTTCACATTTCAACTTTTTCAACCTAAGATTATTATATAGTTTAACTATTTTCGCAATATTAGGTCCTTTACCTAATATTATAAATTCTTCTTGGATACTAGGATTATTTGATTTGTTGAATATAATAATTATGTTTTAATATTATTACCAACTAATCCATGAGTTCATAACTAAATTTTTTTACCATATATTATTATATATATTAATTATTCATGATAACGGCTACTTTCCTCCCAATTGGTCAACCCTTACCAATATTGTTATATAAATTTACTAATATTATTAATATTATTATGTACTTTTTCACATTGACTAGGTCAACCCTAGCTAATAATATTATTTTTCTTAAATTATATTATTATTTATATTAATATACTTTGACAATTTCGATAATTAATAATTAATTATTACATAACGGCTAATTTCTAAGTTTAATTCAGAAACGATTAACATTGAACAATGATGCATCCATGCTATTTATTCTCTTAGATCGTCTGATTTCTCACCTTGTCCTGAGGATGAACCACATTAGTTGGTTCGAAACGTTGACCCAATCCTTACAATGTGATTAATCCGAAAGACTATTTTCTATAGTATCTACATGTTAATGCAAATGCCTGTAACTGTTTCATAGATTCAATTGCCTTAACATTTTTTATGAATATGCCTATGTGGACTATTGAAATTATATCTTTAAATATGCAACACACGAATCATAGCTTTTAGCCCCTCATTCATTCATTATTTCTTCTTGTAACTCAAATAAGTATAGAAATCCTTAATGCCTCAAGCTCTATGTGTTAAGTGTAGAATGTTTGAAGCCTTATGCTCTATGTGATGATTTTATGCTTCTCTTGGTCCTTTCTCATCTGCTCTGCAAAAACTTATTAAGATTTAAGACCTTGAAACACTCGAACTCCACTATTTTTATGCTTATTTCTGAGATCTAAACCTGTGAGGAAGTACCAAAAATCATGTTTTATTTCTTTGGATAAATGAACCAACCCATTCCCTATATATATATATATATATATAGAACATAAGTGATGTCTCCAGTTTCTTGTAAATCAATTGAGACACACCAATTTAGATGTTCCCAGGCATTGTTCTTGTAAGAAATCCAAGGATGTCTCTGGGAGCTACAACATCTTTTGGCGCCATTGGCAGGGATCGTATTGAAGGATTTTTTTGCCTGGGATACGACAAGCTAAATTTTTTTTGTATAGGTGAGTGAATCTGTTTTGATTACATTCACATCACCTTGGTGACTCCACACCCCCCTCATTATCATTCATAACCCTGGATTTTAAAAGGCCTCATACTCGCTCAAATACATCCCATAAGAAAGCCCCATTTGTATTTGACCCTGAAAAATTAATTTCCAAGAAAATATGGAAAGAGAAAACTCCCCTAGACTATGCTACCATCTCATCAGCCTTTGAAGTTCCCTCCTCCAGTTCTCAGCCTCCTATTGCTAATTATTTAGGACTTACTCCTAAGGCTTTGACATACCCTCTTTCCCCTCCAAACATTGTGGTATTGACCCCAGTTCCTCAAGGAAATTTTAATACCCCTCCACTAATCCAGATGGCTCTTCCAGGATTTTTCTAAATAAGTATGCACCTCTCGATCTACCTTAGCGCTTTAGTGTCATGCCCAAATATTACCTTAAGCTTCTACCTAGATTCAATGGGGAAGATGAAAACACAACATAGAGACACATAGAAACCTTCTGTTCCTTTGCTGAAAACCTGAATGTGGAACAAATGGATGTGGTCATGAGACTTTTTGTACAAATTCTTGATAGAGAAGCTAGAAAGCGGTTCAAAGGCCTACCAAATGCCTCCATCACTACCTGGGAGGAGCTAGAAAATGATTTCACCTAGAAATGGGGAGAAAAGAGGAATCATGAGTACCTCCTAACTGAGTTTGATGCCATAAGAAAAAAGTCAAAGGAGGATCCTTCAAAATTTATCAAAAGATTCAATATGTCATACAATAACCTACCAGCTGACATAAATCATCCCCCATATGCAGCTCCTGTGGTTTTCCTAGGAGCCTTTGACTCCAACGTTGGATTTAACCTAAGAGAACGAAAGTCTACCACTCTAGACCAACTTCAGGTAGATGCTCTCAAAGTGGAAGAAAATCTGGCCTCGGCAGGGAAGTCGAGAGCAAAGTAAGAACCTACTGAACCCAAAAGAGGAAAAGAAGAAGCATCCTCCTTTGGTCAAGATGGAGAATCATCAGACCTGAAGTGGGACGTTTTGGAAAAAATCATCAAGAGTTTATCACAAAAGGTTGGAAAGCTCGAAATCAAGAACAAGAACCTCTCCAGGCAGAATGATCAAGTCAACAACTAGGGCTATAACTCAGAATATATAAGGCCTCCACTGCAACTACTTCCAAGAGAAAGGAGTAGCTTGACTAGATCCCTCATCCCTTATACTTGGAAGATGATACCGACGAACAATCGTCAGATACATAAGAGATGCCGGGAAATATATATGCTGGTTTTGCTGAAGAAGAACATGAGAATATGGCTCACCAAGAGGACAATCATCATAGAGAAGCACCAACAGAGGATGATAATATGGATTATTATTATAAATAATTTTCAAAGTTTGTGCAAACAAAGCCACAATGTAAGTATAATCTAAGATCTTCAAAGAAGAGGACAAGAGAACCATAAAAACAAGGGGAAGTTGCTCCCCAAGTGGTTCCTCTAGCACCAGACAAAGGGAAAGGTAAGCTCCATCCTGACCCACCCAAGATAAGAGTCTATGCAAATAAGGAGAGCAATGGTCCTAAGGCGAACATAGAAAAGGAGGCACCTGTTCTGCTGACAACTGCCAGCGGGAAGGGAGAACGAATAGAGATAGGAGATATAAAAAAGGCCAACATACATGCAATCTCCAGAAGGAGCTAAAAAAGGTAAAAAATCGTGTTCCTATGACTGAGCTTCTAAAGTAGCCTCATTACAAAGCTCATGTCTCTCAATTCATGCATCCAACCACCTCTACACCATTCCATGATAGTTTAAACCTTCAAGAGGAGAGGCACATGGTTGTTTTCGGGCCACATGTGGAAGAGTTGGACGCTTCTATTGTGACTTTCTATGTGACTTTGGTGATCCATGACCTTTTGTTGCATAATTGCATGTTGGATTTTGGGGCCTCACACAACCTCATGCCACTATTAGTAATGGAACAACTGGGTTTACAGATCACCAGACCATACAAGGACTTGTACTCCTTTGACTCCAAGAGAGTCAAGTGCTTAGGCATGGTAAAGGATCTGGTAAACCTGGATCAGATCCCAGTGAAGAGTGTGATAATGGATATAATGGTGGTTGATATACCTCCTCATTTTGAAATGCTCTTATCCAGATCTTAGGGTTCCAAGGTGGATGGTTCTATCAAGTTAGATCTGACATATGCCACCATTCCTACTTTTGGAGGTAAGAAAAGTATGTTATACAGAGAATCCCAGTTTGTGAAAACTTTGACCCCAGCTAAAGGATCAGAAAACTCTCGAGTGCATGGGAAGGATAGTGAAATCTCCTGTCTGTTCCTAGAAGAGGATGAGACCTTCTTAGAGGAAACATCAGTACACCTGATAGGGTAGTTAGAGCACTTGCGAGAAAATGAAAACGAAGTATGGAAATTATACTTCGATGGAGAAAAATCAAAATATATGAATGGCACTGGAATATTGTTGGTATCTTTGGAAGGAAGCATGATACCCCTCTCATTCAAGCTCAAATTTGAGACGACCAATAATGCGGCAGAGTACAAAGCATTTCTCCTGGGGTTACAAAGGAAATGAAATATGAACATTGAATGCCTATCAGTCTATGGAGACTCTGAGCTAGTTGTAAGGCAAATCTGAGACCAATGCAAGGCCAAACACCCCAGGTCGATGACGTACTAGAATGAAGTGTTGGAGTTAATAAAAAATTTGTTTGTGGCCTTTAACATCAAGTTTCTACCCAAGGAAGAAAACAATATGGTTGAATCTCTTGCAGTAGCTGCAAGCACTTTTACGCCCCACAGAATCTACTCCTCAGATATGAGATAGAAGTCAAACACAAGGATTCAATACCTGATAATGTCAAACACTGGAAGGTATTCGAAGATGATGAGAAGGTGAAAAGATTCATAGAAGTAGTTGGGGAGTTTTCTCACTCCACCATCGATCAAGAAGAGGAAGAATAAGAAAAAAGAAGCCACTTCGTGGAAAGACACAGTGGCTGGGAAAAAAATTTTGCTACTAAAAGGGAACACCATCCCTTGTGGACTTGTTCCACTAGAAAGGATTTTCAATAAAGATGACATAGCTTCCAAACAAATGGCCCTAGAGAAGGATTAGAGGAGGAACCCCAGATGATCAGGCTGTCCAAAAGAATCCCCTGGCAATACAAACATAGGTATTTATATCTGTTCAAAACTTACACAGATGTAATCACTTGTCTTATGATGATTTGAAATCAGTTGATACTAATATCATTTGGCATAAGATCCCTTTGAAGAGTGGGATAAATCCATGCAAACAGAGAAAAATAAATCCACTCTTACTCTCCTCCATTGAAAAGGGGGTAAGGAAGCTATTGCAGGCCAAGATCATAGTATCTTTAAGATACTCTGAGTGGGTGGCTAATTTGGTCTTGGTCCGGAAAAAGAATGGAGAGATAAGGCTATGTGTTGACTTCCAAAATTTAAATAGGGCGTCTCTAAAAGATAACTACCCTTTGCCCAAGATGGATAATATATTGTAGAAGGTGGTGGGCGCAGCCAGAATATGCATGATGGACGGATTCTTTGGATATAACCAAGTGGTAGTCCACCCTGAGGACTCGAAAAAGACTGCTTTCACCACCCCATGGGGAACATTCATGTATACTCGCATGTCATTTGGGTTGATAAATGCACAGGCCACATTTCAAAGAGCTATGGACATAGATTTCGTAGGCGAGAAAGATAAATTTGTGGTAGTATACTTAGACGACATCACAGCCTTTTCTAAGACTAATGAAGAGCATCTTCTCCATTTAAAGCTCACCTTCGAGAAGTGTAGGAGGTATGGCCTCTCTCTGAATCCTAAGAAATCTCAGTTTTCCCTGAGTGAGGGGAAGCTACTTCGACACATAGTAGCGTAGGAAGTAGTAAATATTGATCTTGAACGAGCCATCAACCTTATTCCCTTGCCCAGAAACAAGAAAGAAGTCCAAGCCTTTTGGGGAGGATAAATTTCTTAAGGCGATTCATACCCAACTATGCCGAGATAGTCAAAGGTATCACACACATGATTAAGAAGGGGAATGAAGTTAAGTGGAGCTCTATCCCTTCTGATCTTTCACTAGGATCATAGAAGCTTTGGCTAAGGCCCCAGTGCTATTCAGCCCCGACTATTCTGTGCCTTTCTACATCTTTTCTTCCACGTCTCCACATACCATTGCTGCTGTGATGTTACAAAAATATAAATAAGGTTACAACCACCCCATTTCCTTTTTTAGCCAAGTCCTAAGGGACGTTGAGCTGAAGTATAATATATTGGAGAAACAGGCCTATGCACTGATCAAGGTGCTGAAGTCATTTCGTATGTATGTGCTGTAATCGAGAATCACAACGTTCATCCCAACGACTGCAGTCAAAGGAAAGAGGGGCAGGTTGATAACTAAAATACAAGAATATGAGCTAGAAATAAATCCTACCAAGCTCATCAAAGGCCAAGGGTTTGCCAAGATTTTATCTGAATCCAACTACCAAGCTCCAGGGATAAGCCTGATCATAGAGGAAGGCAGACCAGAGGATCAATAGAGCATAATTAAAACAGATGAGTAGAAGATCTATGCCAAATGTGAGGGATCTCCTAGGTATAAGAACATTGTTCATCACCTCTTATTCCATATATTCCCATTGGGATTGGATAGATCTAAATACCAGAGTCTAATATTATAGAAACAAAAATACATTATATCCAACAGACTGATCTACTAGAAGGACTTGGTGTGGGTACTACTGCTATGTTTGGTTGAGGGAGAAACCCATGAAGTGATCGAGGATTTCCATCAGGGAGTCTGTGGAGGACACTACAGTTGGAAGGAAACAACACACAAAATCCTCAAGGTAGGATTTTATTGGCCCAAGATGTTTGGAGATGTTTATTCTTAGGTCGGGTCATGCCAAAAATGCTAATTGTTTTCTGAAAGACAAAAGTCTTCTCCTCTCCCCCTAATTCCTATGCACGTAGAGGATTATTTTAGACAGTGGGGATTGGAATTCATTGAAGAAATAAACCCACCATATATTGGCAAAAAAAAATGGATTTTAACAACCACTAATTATTTCACCAAGTTGGTAGAGGCTATCCAAACTAGAAATGCTACTGACTCAGTGGTGATAAGATTCATGGAAGAGAACATACTATCCCGCTTTGGGTGTCCTTTTACAATCATCACTGGTAATTCACAAGTCTTCAAATCTACCAAGTTCACCAACTTCTGCCATAAATTCAATATCATTATTGGACACTCCACTACATACTATGCTCAAGGGAATGGCTTAGCTGAGTCTTCTAATAAAACTGTGGTGAGGGTTCTAAAGAAGACCATCAGTGAAAATCAAAGGAACTGGGACTCCCAGATGAAGTTTTCTCTGTGGGCTAACCATGTAACACCCAAACGATCCACTGGGAAATCACCTTTTGAGTTAGTATATGGCAAGGCTGATGTCTTCCTGATCCAATTCACAATGCCAGTAGCTAAGTGATGACAAGAAGCCAAGGAAGATCCAAGCACCTTGACTAGAAGGATAAATCAGATGGTGGAGCTTCACAAGAATAGAAAGCAGGTGGGGACCAAATTATCAAACTACCAACAAAGGATGAAATATTTGTTTGACAATAAGGCTAAGGGAAAACCTCTTTAGCAAGGAGATTTAGTTCTCAAGTGGGATGTCCGATGAGAAGACAAAGGAAAGCATGGGGAATTTTATCCGCTATGGTTCGACCCCTTCAAGATTGCAGAAGAAATGGGAAACAACATTTACATGCTTGAAAAATTGGACGATGAATTGCTGGAACTGCCTGTAAATGGCAAGGTCCTAAAATTTTATTTTCAAAATTAGAGATATCTATCTCTTGCTCATTGTAAATATCTAGTGTGTGTGTTGAAATTATTATTTGAATTTTTCAGTTTATTATAAAAAGAAGAAGTCCTTTTCACATAATTATACTTTATTTAAGAATAAATCCATGCCCAGTGGAAGGAAAGTATACTAGTCTATAGGTCCTCAACACCTTGCCAACAAGGCACCGTCCCTAGTTGGAGCTAATGTTGTCACTCACTGCATTGTGAGTTTCATTTGGTCAAGGTTGCCCAAGAGGAGTAAAGTTTGGAGCCACTTTCCCTAGCCACACAAGATCTTAGAGCTTGGTCGGACCCCTCTAGTGCCTAGTTCTCAAAAAGAGCTTTCTAATGGTATATAGAAGTCCAAAAACGTGCACCTAGATCAAAATTTAGAGCATTTTGAAGATTGACTTGGAAAGCCTTGAAAACCTAGAAAATGGCTAATTATGAGGGCAATCCCGCATCCTTCAAATCGGCTGTCACAACAGTCCCGCAGTCACAGAAAACTCAAAAACTTGCAAGGGGTCGATCTTGCGATATAATGTGAAATTGCTGGGGCAGGGCTGAAAAAGGTTAACAAAGGAAAGCATGAGAAAAACTAAGGTGGGTGACCCCCTCTCTTTCTCATCCATGTGGCACAATCCTACACTTGTACAATCCTGCATCTTGTAATATCGGCAGATCAAAGGGGTTTTCATTCCAAGACCATGCGGGACCGATTTTGTGGTATAGTGTAAAAGTTACAGGAAAGGCTGAAATTCATTAACAAAGGAAATTCCTGCCAAACCAAGGCAGACAACCCCCTTTCTCTCTCCTCCACGTGGTAGTATAGAGGGTGATGTGGCCATACGAGAGAAACGTGTCACTTAGTTTCAACATTTTCAGGGGTGAAATGGGGCCATTCCTAGGTGCCACATGTCATCACTCATAGGGTGACACGTGGCAGTGATGACATCACCTCACAGATTGATGATCGTAGCTGTTAAGGGGAAAAGGTAAAGGTAAAAGGCCATCAAGTGTCGGGATGCGGGATTCCAAGTAACAAAGGGAAAAGGCCCCCTAGATACGATAAGTTATTATGACATGATCTATAAGGATCTTGTGTTCAGACTATCGGCCCATGCTAAGGAAAAAGGTAAAGGGCCCCTCTCTCTTGCAGTGCAATTGTGATGTCTTAGGTGGGCCTAATCCCACAAATCAACGAATGCAAGTGTATGGGGAAGAAGCCTAAGGAAAAATCACAGTAAAGCACCGATATGTGGGATTTTGTGATAAAAAGGAAAAGACTACTAGACACGGGTCTGAAGGCCTTAGCGCTTGAGGGCTAAGCGCTTGGTTCCAGCCCCCAATCATATGAGGAAATCCACATGAGGGGCTATAATAAAGGGGGCTGTGGGGGAACTCAAAAGTGCCTATTTCACCTATTTTAGAGGAAAAAATCATGTGCCTACGAGATTGTGCTGTTACACTAGAATGCATATCATCCACTACATCAAGGCATCGATAGTGCAGTACAAAGCTTTAATGGGTAGATGGGCCAACAACTAGAAGACTTAAATGGAGCATGGAACAACATTGGAGTAGTACAAGGGACTCAGGAAGACTAATCGTTCAGCATGGAGCCCCATCCCTCTACACAACAAAAGACTGCCAAGACAAGAACTTACAGGTGACCCAACCCTCGCTTAACAGAACAAGGCATCTTAGCAGTAAAGGCAGAAGCGACGGGGTCACTCGAGAAGGACAGGAGGCTATACCGTGAACAAATTATAGCTTGAGGAAAAGGCAATCACAGAATGGACACAAAGACTTTCATTTACTTTTCTGTTTGGTTATTTACTTATTTTTTTACTGTAACATGCCTTCCTTCCAAGGAGGCATTTAATTCTGTAATATCTTTGGGCCATAGAACCATTCATGATGGATATAACTAGTCGATCTGACAACTGAATCTAGACCATAGATATTTTTGCTGTAATTTATGTTCTTGCTCCCCTCTCTAGATAAATAGGGGAAAGTAAGACTTAGAAAAGGTTCAAAAATTCTATAGAAAACACTGCATGCTATTTTCAGACTGTATCTCTTTGTAATACAAATATTTTTTAGAATATCAAGGAAACAGAGGTGATTCCCCCTTCAAGTATTATAGTACGTGTCCCCTTTGTCAAACCCATTTTTATGTTCATTCTTCTTCCTCGAATTCATGCAATTATAGTTGCTAGAAATATTTCAATCTCCCTCACGGATTCATTAGTATCTACATGTTTATGCATATGCCTATAACTGTTTCACAGATTCATTTCTCTTAACATTGTTCATGAATATACCTTTGTGGACTATTGAAATTATATCTTCAAATCAGCAACACATGAATCATAGCTTTCGGCTCCTCTTTCATTCATTATTTCTGATTGTAACTCAAATAAGTATAGAAATCCTTAATGCCTCAAGCTCTATGTGTTAAGTTTAGAATGCTTAAAGCCTTATGCTCTATGTGATGAGTTTCTCCTTCTCTTGGTCCTCTCTCATATGCTCTACAAAAGCTTATTAAGTTATAAGAACTTGAAACACTCGACCTCCATTATTTTTATGTTCATTTCTGAGATCTGAACCTGTGAGGAAGTACTAGAAATCCATGTTTTATTTCTTTGGATAAATGAACCAACCTATTCCCTATATGTATATGTATCTATAGAACATAAGTGATGTCTCTAGTTTCCTGTAAATCAATTGAGACACACCAATTTAGATGTGCTCAGGCATTGGTCTTGTAAGCAATCCAAGGTTGTCTCGGAGAGCTACAATAGGTAGCTTGACCATTTGAGGGATTCATACCATATTATTTGCCTCATGTGGCCACCATAACATCATTTTTAGGCTTAGCAGGGGAAAGCATCAAAATCGATTTAGAGGAAGCATGATCTTGGGCAACCATATTGGTCTCCTGATTCAGAAACAGATCTGCCAACAGAACATGTGTAGGAGATGATTTAAGAAACTGATTCACTTCCACCTGGTGTGGAAAATTGCAAGTGAAATCCTCCTCATTATAGATCAAACATGAGTAACGAGGTTTCCACTTTACTTCAGAAGATTGATTGTTTTGTTTATCCTATGAAGGATTATCTTTCTTCTTTTTACCTTTTCCTTTCTTATTACTTCCTGGTTAATGAGATTTACCTTTGGAAGATTGAATGACATTGATATCAGAAGTAGAAGCTGTAGGAGTAGTGAAATGAAGTATTTGAGAAGCCACAATAAGAGTCGAACTAGATGAATTACTCATCTGTTCCTGGCTAGAAAAACCAATCATGCCATCAATGACATGTGATTCTTTACTAGGAGGTTGAGGAACAATATTGGAAGGTCACAGAGATTTTGGTATTTTATCATAAAGTGTGATGGATTGGGTATAAATAAGATCCAAATACTAGGCTCAATAAATCACTTTCTCTTTGGTCACAACTTTTCCCTTGGTGACGTCTTCTATTATAGATGGAAACTGAGACTTAATGAACCATTCAACTAACAATTGGCTAGGAACAAAAGTTTTAACCAAACGATGATGATGTCTCAACTTATGAATGTGATCCAAAATGTGTGTGGCATCAGTCTGTCTGAAATTCATTAAAAGTTCAATTCTAGTCTCATATTGGTGGGTAACTGGAAATGATCTAGGTGGCTCCAGAGACACACATAGGATAGAGGGCTTGTTGAAGCTCGAAAATCTAAGTGTTTTGATTATGCTAAAAAAAAATTCATGTTAAATATCTCGTCGTCATGATCGCGATGGTGTGAACGGTTCGTCAATCCGAGTCCGGATGAGCAAGATAGAGGCATTCAAAGTTTTGGTTGACTTTTGTTGACTAGACAGGTTAATGGAGACACAACTTAGAATTTTTCAGGTGGACGGAATCTTGCCGACTCCTGCTGGATTCTGGGCGAAATTGTCGCCTTGTTAAAAAGACTCCTTCGGTCATGTTCGAGAATTTTTAAAATTACATTCTTATATATATATAATAATATATATATATATATACTAGGAGGTGGTGGGCCACCCCCCCACCACCCCACACCTCACCATATTTATGAACCATACGTATTAATTTGAGGAGGCTAGTGGGAGTTGAACCCACTGCCAGTGGGAGGGCCGCCCCCCCCCACGCAGCAGCCCCACGATAAAACAAACATTAAAACATAACCAATACACCCCAATTAAATGAACTACCAAAACATTTAATGCGCCATTTTGGTTGCGGGAGTTATCGGGCGGGTTGCCCAATGCGGACCAACCCCAAATTAAATACATGCGGTTCTAATGTGTAAAAAAAGGGAGGGGCGGGGTTTGACCACTCGACCCCTCCTCAACAAACGCTTATATTTAACCACTGCGCCAACCAACCCCACATGGGAATATCTGCCCAAATTTTATATAAACCCAGTTTTCTCAGTATGCCCAGGCAAATGGAGGAACCAGGAGCGGGCACAGAAAACAAGGTAGAATTTTTTTAATTAATTTTTAATGCAGGTGGAACCATGACTGAGCGAAATTTCCAGGAGGGTGAAATTTTTGCAATGTCCAAATTGGACAAATTTTATGTCGATCTTACACCTCTCACTGACACGAACCTGATAGTGCAATGAGTTTCCTGTTCTAAGCATCCGATTTGCAGAGGAGCTAAAGGAGGGAATCTAGGGGGAATCTAAAAGATTCCTTAAGCCCCATATTTTCATTTTCTCAGAATTCAAAAATTTGACAGTTGATTTTGCAGTATTCGACGACACAAATCTGGTGGCGTGTTCATATTTTCGATTTTCTCATCTCATTTTTTGGCCACTTTTCTAAGTGGAGTGCAGGTGTCAGCATTCATGTGCGAGCAGCCATTTCCATGAGATTTGATGCAGCGAGGTTGATGGTATGGCCAACTTCAGCTGTTTGACATCCGCTTCTTAAATGGCCCCTGGATTTGAGGTATATGTAGTGTGTTCATGTACTTATTTTGATATTCATTGTGCTGCATAGATCCCTATTTGATGCTTGATGTGGGATCTTGTTTCTTACTCGTTTTCGTGATCCCTGCTTGATGTGATGCAAAATCATCTGTGTGATGTACTTGTTGTCATGATTCGTCATGTTGTGTTTTGAGATCCCTTTGTCATATGTTGATGGGATACTCATGTGTTGCCATGCATGTTTGCACTGAGATCCCTTTTATGCCATGTTGGCAGGATGATCATCATGCATGAGTTTTGTGTCATACTGATAGGAGTCTTTTGACTGAGAGTTCCTATAGTGGAACATATCTTGGAGCCACTCTTGTGTGGGGGCATTTTCCTTGTATGATAGCAACAACACCTCTTATGTACATCACAAATATTGACAGCACTTAATGTAGTGGCCTACACTTGACACCAGGGCCCGGAGACGTAGTCCCTCCTGGAGGAACTCTGTTATCAATGGCTTATGTTTTCATGTGTTTATGATTGACATGTTCCTCTTCTTTACAACATGTATATGTATACACTTGTGTTATTTTAAAAATGCAATTTAACACATCATGAAAGTAAAAGGTCTTGGAAGGGTCCTTCGTCATACCCGGACCTAGATCAAGTGGTATCAGAGCAGTCTTTGCATGGATGTGAATTGTAGCGTGAACAATGGAACATGCAACAAAAGAGGATGAAAAAGAGATGGACGAGACCATGATCAAAATTAAAAAAGGGTGGAAATAATGTATGAAACTCTATAGAAAGAGACATAGGAAAAGGAGCGATTGTAGCTTCAGTTGCAAGCCACAAAAGAGGCCATGGAAGAATTAAAGCACAACAACCAAAACCTTCAAACAGAGAATGTTGAATTGAAGATGCATCTACATGGAGAGAAAGAGGAGAAACATAGTTTGCTATGACAACTTCAAGCAAAGGACAAGGCCTTGGAAAAGCTGCAGCAAGACCCATGTGAGGTAAAAGGTAGTTCTCTGAATTCATGTATGTTTCTTGATGATGATTTCTCTATTTTTGAAAATCATACCACAGGAATTGGCTCCAAACTGTTGAAGAGAATGGGGTATGAAGGAAAAGGCTTGGGCTTTCATGGCCAAGGCATTGTCAAGCCCATCAAAGTAGAGGAATTACCGTGTCGAACAGGACTTGGGTATGTCAGAAAGGAAGTTGGGGAATGCACCGAGACAGCTAGCGAACCACCAACAAAAGAGGATGAGAGGCCCTCATTAGTTCTTTCCAAATCAACAGAGGAGGTAAAAGATGTTGATTTCCTTTCAGTTTCATCTTCACATAGTATGCTTTTTGTTGGAGAATTGGAGATCCCAATTACATGGACAAACATGAGGCTCCTTACCAGGATGAGGCAGGAGGAGGAAAAAGAACTTGGTGTTAATAACCAAGGCATAACTCAACCTTTAGAGGTTGTGCATAAACATCAATTTGCAGGTGTGGGATACACCGAGGGAGAATGCTCGAAGGTGTCAGATTCTTTCGCGACATCGTCGAAATCGTCAAGGGAAGAGAATGATGGGAACAGATCCCCATCATCCCATGCTAGTTTCCATTGTAGGGAAAGAGCTGAGGCAAGCTCTCATCGCCATACTTACACTAGAGATAGCAAGGGAAGCTATAACCATTCTCGATATTTGAATGTTCATTTCGATTATAATCATGTTGTTAATGATGAGCGTAAAACATGGTATCGAAAAACATGTACCTTTTGTGGATTACATAACCATACATTTTCCAAGTGTTGGAAAAGAATGGCAGCACATAAAAGGATGAGGCATGAAAGACCCTCTCAACAACAAGTAAGGAAACAGTTTAAGAAGATCTGGAGGAAGAAGACCTATTGTAGTCATTGCAACAAAAGTGGCCATCAAAGAGCCACTTGTTGGAGGTTCCATCTAGAGCAGCGCATTAAAGACAAAGTGTCGATACATGAACCAGATAAAACGATTGTTCAACAAGCAACGCCACCACAAAGAGGCGACCTGTTCAGCTTGATAAGTGAGAAATGGTTTCTAGATATGTTAGCATTTCATGGTCGTGCTTTTGTAAATCATTTGTTGCATTTTAAAATGTAAAAGTGATAATGTGTTTTCCATCACTTGTTCAACAACAATGATGTCTAGTCTTATTTTGAGTTTCATTTTAAAATGTGAAAGTAATGTCGTGTTTCCATCACTTGTCGAAGAAACAATAGTGTTTGGCCTTATTTTTTAAATCATGTGTTGCAGTGGTGATGTGTTTTCCATCACATGTTGAAGCAACAATGATATGTTGGCCTTGTTGTCGTAGCTGGGGTATTGTGTCCATCTTGATGTAAAATTGCCCACCAAGTATGTGTTATAAACTCGTGGCAAGTATGGGATGCTTGGGTCATTAGTGGGTCATGTAAGACAAGCATGTAATTTGCAAAACAATGTACTATAGGTTGCAAAGCTTGTAGGTGTTGGCTCATCGCTTAAGGCTCCGAAGAACAAAGGAGAAGGAGATGGAAGCGAGGCCTTTCAGGACGCTTGTGATGCAGACAAGGTACAAAGAAGTTGCAGATTATTTTCCATGCTTTTGGAGGACCAAAAGCTCCTCAGTGGGGAGGATTGATCCAAGTGGCTCCAAAGACACACACAAGACAAAGAGGGATTGTGGAAGCTCAAAAATAAAAGTGTTTGGATTATACTCAAACTAAGGTCATGTTAATGATCTTGTCGTCGTGATCACGATGGTGTGAACGGTTTGTCAATCTGAGTCCGGATGAGGAAGATAGAGGCATTCAAAGTTTTAGTTGACTTTTGCTGACTGGGTAGGTTAATGGAGACACAATTTAGAATTTTTCTGGTGGACGGAATCTGGCCAACTACGGCCGGATTCTGGGCAAAATTGTCACCTTGTTAAAAAAACTCCTTCAATCATGTTCGAGAATTTTCAAAATTACATTCTTCGATATAAAAACAAAAAAAATATATATAGGAGGTTGTGGGCCACCACCCCCACCACCCCACACCTCATCATATTTATGAACCATACATATTAATTTGAGGAGGCCGATGGGAGTTGAATCCATGACTAGCGGGATGGCCGGCCCCACCCACACGGCAGCCCTATGGCGCAACAAACATGAAAACATAACCAATACACCCCAATTAAATGAACTACCAAAATGTTTAATGCACCATTTTGGTTGTGGGAGTTATGGGGTGGGCTTCCCAATGCGAACCCGAACCCAAATTAAATCCATGTGGTTCTAATGTGTAAAAAAAAGGGAGGGGCAGGGTTTGACCACCCAACCCCTCCTCAATAAACACTTATATTTAATCACTATGCCAACAAACCCCACATGGGAATATCTGCCCAGATTTTATATCAACCTAGTTTTCTTAGTGCACCCAAGTAGATGGAGGAACCAGGAGTGGGCATGAAAAATGAGGCAAATTTTTTTTTAATTAATTTTTAATTCAGGTGGAACCATGACTGAGCGAAATTTCCAGGAGGGTGAAATTTTTGCGGTGTCCAAATTGGACAAATTTTATGTCGATCTTACAACTCTCAGCGACATGAACCCGATGGCGTAGTCAGTTTCCTGATCTGAGCGGCTGATTTGCAGAGGCCCTGGAGGAGGGAATCTTTGAGGAATCTATAGGGAATCTAAATGATTCCTTAAGTCCCAGATTTTCATTTTCTCAGAATTCAGAAATTTGACAGTCGCTTTTACACTATTCGACGCCACAAATTTGATGGCGTGTTCAGATTTTCCATTTGCTCAATTCATTTTTTGGCCACTTTTCTAAGTGGAGTGTAGGTGTCAGCATTCATGTGCGAGCAATCATTTCCATGAGATTCGACACAGCGAGGTTGATGGTACGGCCAACTTCAATAGTTTGACATCCACTTCTTCAGATGGCCCCTAGATGTGAGGTATATGCAGTGCGTTCATGTACCTCTTTTGCTATGCATTGTGCTACATAGGGCCCTGTTTGGTGCTTGATGTGGGATCTTGTTTCTTACTTGTTTTCATGATTCCTACTTGACGTGACGTGGAATCATCTGTGTGATGTACTTGTTGTCATGATTCGTCATGCTGTGTTTTGAGATACCTTTGTCGTATGTTGATGGGGTACTCATGTGTCGCCATGCATGTTTGCATTGAGACCCATTTTATGCCATGTTGGCAGGATGATCATCATGCATGAGTTTTGTTGTCATACTGATAGGAGTCTTTTGACTGAGAGTTCCTGTAGTGGAACATCTCTTGGAGCCACTCTTGCGTGAGGGAATTTTCCTTGTATGATAGCGAAGACACCTCTTATGTACAACATCACTATTGACAACACTTAATGTAGCAGCCTACACCATCTTGACACCAGGGCCCGGAGACGTAGTCCCTCTTGGACGAACTCTGTTATCAACGACTTATGCTTTCATGTGTTTATGATTGACATGTTCCTCTTCTCTATAGCATGCAGACGTATTCACTTATGTTCTTTTAAAAATGCAATTTAACACCACGAAAGTAAAAGGACTTGGAAGGGTCCTTCGTCACACCAGGACCTGGATCAGGAAATGTGTTAGGAATGTGGTAGCCACGCTATTGAAATTATCGAACGAAGCTCTTCGTAATTCAATATACCATTTTGTTGTCGTACTGATGAGTGTATGCTAGAAAATACACAAATGAACAAAGTCATCATTAAGGGAGTTCAAAGAACACCACATATGATTAGTCATCACATGTGTGGATGGGTCTTCTCCAAGATTTCCATTGAATTTAGGGATATCACTAGGAAATTTTGTAGGAATAACTGGCCACCACGGAGAATGAGCGATGGGATCATTGGTGAGATTGGTCAAATCTGACAATTCGAGAGTTGCTACGAATGGTTACTGCTTGTTGGGGTCCAATGGAGGGTATCCAAGGTAATATGGAATGGCCTAAGAAACATGTATATATGTTTTGGGATAGGGAGTATTTTGATAACTAGTATACACATAACCTTGCTTCCCGGCTCCAAGATAACCTTGTAAAGGTTGAAATGATTGGGTTTGGATTTGTTGACCATAAGGCATTTGAGGGATACCTTGATACAATTGATACTGTTTCCCTATAGAATTATTCATCATCCCAAAATAAGGTTGGAGAGGTTGTGCCTGTGCCATAACATTTACATTCTAACTCATTTGAATTTGAGGAATGGCCTAACCAAACGAATGTGATTGTAAGTGATCAAGAGCTCAAAATTTGTCAAAAATTCAAAGTGTCACAATTTTTATCAGCTTAGCTTCATATCGAAGAGCTCGTCATTTTGAATCCAACGGTGTGAACGAGACTCAAATCCGAGCTCATATGCAGAAGTTAGAGCCAGTCAAATTTCAAGTTTGACTTGCTCACATGGCAGGATTGGATGACATGGAAAAGGTCCCAGCGAATGGGCAGGTGCCAAGTGGCAGGTTGCCATTGGCCCCCACATATCACATATTGGAGCAAAAGGCAGGTCGGCATTAAATTCATCCCCAATAGGATGGGTTGCAATGCGATATGCAATCGCATATCAGAGGAGTTAAGAATCGACCCCCGGTTCAAGCATGAATGAGACGTGATTTATCGCATATCGCAATCACAGAAAGTCACACATTACATTACCTCCAGTTCTCTATCGACGCAAAATGCGATAGGATATCTCATATGTGATATGTTTCAGAGTTGTAGTTTATAACTCATCAGATCCGCTAGATTGGCGATCACAGTTTCTGAAGGAGTGTTGACGTTCGTATCTCTGCTGATAGCCAATTGCGATGTTTGACAGGGTTGTGGTAGCGTAGTCTTAACCACTAGAAAATCACTCCACATGTGACCACTTGACCCTTAACCATGAGATAGGCAGGAATGATTACGAAACCGCTGATTTCAACGAAATTTCTAGTTTTGACTGTGGATTATGTATTTAACTGGCAATAAGCCAAATTTGGAGAATAAAATTGTTGAGAGACTAGCATAAGTCATAACTATGGAAATTTTGAACCAAATGGGTTGCAAAAAGAGGGTAGATAGCCATTTTTGGGTATTCTAAACTGATTGGAACAAGTTTCAGGAGAAAAGGATCCCTCCTGGATATAATTTTTGTAAAGTGAAGCCTATGGGTGCTCTAGTCAACCAGAGTGTTGATTTAGTTTACAGAGGAGTTCCAAGATGGAGATGACCTTGCAGGGGTCTGCTAGCCTCCATATGTTTTCTGCAGCAGCCATGACAACAGTGCTATAGCTTTATTTCTTCTTTGATCTATATGTGTATGGAGAAAGAGACTTGTTTAAGTACTTCAAGTGGATTGTTGTACTTGTTTATGCTCTTGGTAGTTGGAGTATGGGGTCTTGATTTGAGGGCCCTTAGCTTACTGATTGTTTCGTGACTAACTATAGGTTGTCATGTGTTTAGAGTGAGAGTTCTTTGCAGAGGAATGTTTCCTTGAAGGGGAAACTATCCACTCTTTTGTGAGCACACTTATGTACTCTTTACCATTGAATAATTTTGAGCATAATGAGAAGTGGTCTTGACTTTAGACCTGATCCAACGAGATGTAGCCTAGGAGGGGCGAACTCCTTTATCAATGGTTGGTGTATTGTTGTTTGATACATGCTTCCATTCAAGGTTTTGGTTTCATGTTTTAAGTTTTCTTCATGAAAATAACTTAAGTAAAAGCACATAAAATTCATGATTTTACTTGCTATTGTGGAGTCAAACCTCAAGAACATTCTTATATTATGATGAGGGGAATTAGCACATCATTACTAATCTTCCCCAATTCAGATCCAGTTGGTATCATAGCTTTGGTTTCCTTTGTGCAAGGAGGAATTGACTGTTGTTTTCAAGTGAATTTGTTTTGAAGGTCAAGTCAGGAGAAGGTTTTGTAAAGGAGAGAAAGATTGTTACAATCTCTACCACCAATTTCTACCTCAAATTGCAGTAGAAGCTTCAAGCAAAACATGTCCTAAGGAGGAGAGTCTACAAGAATGTCAGAGGATGTGAAGGCTTTTAGAAAGGCTTTCTCAGACATGGAAGAAATGGTGAAGGTCCTCTATGAAGAGAGGAATACCAAATTGTAAGGTGAAAGCTCTATACCTCCAAGAGGAGAATGCTCTCCAAGGGAAAAAGGTAACAAGAATGGTGATAAACCACAATCTTCTCCACAATATTCATGTTTTTCTAAAACTATTATGCAAGATTTTAGTGTAGAAAGTCCCTTCGAGAAGGCAGATGGACAAGTTTGTACCTTTTGTCCACATGATGTGGAAGATGAGGTTCTATCAACACCCAAATCTGAGGAGCTGAAAGAAGAGAGCCCAAGAGTCCAAGAGGACACATCTTGAATCAAAAGGGAATTCGAAAACATCTTTTTGTATCAATCAAAAGATGAAGAAAATGGTAAGAATTTACATTCTTCTTGCTTATGTGAAAGTATTGACGTAAATTCATTTGTAGCCTTTGAAAAACATAGTAAAGAGAATAGATCCATGCTCTTGACCAAGATGGGTTACAAGGGAGGAGGCCTTGGCATAAACCAACAATGCATTGAAAATCTAATTGCGGTCAAGGAGAGGCCTAAATACAAAGGCTTAGGTTATGTCGCAAAAGAAGAATGGTCTTCTAGTGACAATTCATGGATATCATGTGCCTTTTGTTGTAAGAAAGGACATGAGGATGCAAGATGTTGGGAGTTGAATCCAGGAATGGTTCCCGCTTGGTTCTCAAGTGTAAGGAGGACTTACAGTGCAGAATGTCTTCAAAGAGAGATGTAAAATATGAAGAAGAAGGAAATTCGAGTTCTTATTGCCACGTAAGTTCCTCATGCAGGCAACGTAAGCCAAAGGACAACAAATAGAGGTATAATCGTTAGGTTAATTCGAATGTTGTGAATTCGAATGCTATTCATGATGGAAAATAACATGTAGATTTGAATAACATGCTGAGAAAAATATTTCCATGCACCTTTTTCCTTTCATCTAACCATTATGTAGATAATTTCAATAAAAGGAAAGAAATCATCAAGAAGATGTTTATGTCTATTGGAATTGAGACCGAAAAGTGAAAATCTCAGCCAAGGTTAAAGGAAGGTGAGCCGAGAGGAGCTGAAAAGAACTTCTGTACTCACTGCAATATAAGCAGAAATTGGGTTGAGAAGTGTTGGAAATTGTTTCCAAAACTTCATCCTGGTAAGGGAAAACAAATCAAGTAAGCATGAGAAGAGGAAGCGACAAAATAAAAAGTGGCACAAGATGCGACCATCCTTGAAGCAGCTTTAGAAGAAGAGAAAGTTCAAATAGAGGGTTCATTTACCTAGTTGGGTAAGAAATGGGCAGATTATTTGTTCAATTGAAGTTTGTAAATTTTTGTTTTGCACTAGTTGCATATCCCCATAGTTGGGTAATTTGTAAAATTGATGTTCATAAATAAATCACTTATATGCAACAATGTTTTCTTTAAGCAATTACAATGCTAGTTTGGCTTGTTGATAGTCAATTTTAATGGAGAAATTTGGGAGTCAAGTTTATTCCATTTTGTAAAATGCATTTCTACTTGTAGTTTGAAAAAGCATTTTAAAACTATTGCATCAGTAGTCGCAACAAATTTAGTATGTTTCCAAATGTGTGTATCACTCAAGTTATACAAGTATTCACCATGTGAAGCTTGTTTGGCTTCATTTAGCAAAGTATTTTAGGATCTTATCCTTGATAATGGTTTTGCAGATAAGCAATTCTAAGGTGCCCATCTTCTTGGAATTATTATCGGAAAGGATGTTGTTGTGGATGGCCATAATGACATGAATAAGTGTTGGCTCATCGCTTATGGCTCCGAACAAGAAAGGTGAAGGAGAAGGAAGGATGTCCTGTAGGACACTTGCAGTGTAGACAAAGTACAAAGAAGTTGCAGATTATATAAACTTTTGGAGACCAAAAGTTTTCTAGTGGGGAAGAGTGACCAGTAGCTAAAAATTTGTCAAAATTAAAATTATAATAATTTTGACAAGCTTAGCTTCATATAAAAGAGATTGCCATTCTAAATCTAACAGTGCAAACATGACTCAAATCCGAGCTCGTATGTAGACGTTAGAGGCAGTCAAAGTTCAAGTTTGACTTGCTCACATGGCAGGATTGGATGACATGGTAAAGGTCCTTGAAAATGGGGAAGCTCCAAGTGGTAGGTTTCCATTGGCCCCCACATATCACATATCAAAGAAAAAGGCAGGTCAGCATTAGAAATCGGCCCCCAACAGGATGGGTTGCGATGTGATATCACAATCGCATATCGTAGGAGTTAAAAATTAGCCTCTAGTTTAAGCACGGTTGTGAAGCGATTTATCACATATCGTGTTCATAGAAAGTCACACATTACATTACCATCAGTTCTCTGCGAATGCGAAATGTGTTAGGATATCTCGGATGCGATATGTTTTAGAGTTGTAGTTTATAACTCATTGGGTCTGCTAGATCGATGATCATAGTTTCTGAAAGAGTGTTGATGTCCGTCTCTCCATTGATAGCCGATTGCGATTGTGATATCTGACAAGGTTGCAGAACCATAGCCTTAACCTTCATACCACCACTCCGCATATGACCACTTGACCCTTAACCACGAGATAAGCAAGAATGATGGTGGAGTCGCTGATTTAAGCGGAGCTGTCAGTTTTAACTGCAGATAATGAATTTAACTGACAGTAAGCCATATCTAGAGGAGAAAATTGTTGAGAGACTGACATAAGTCATAACTAAGGAAATTGTTGACCAAATGGGTTGCAAAAAGAGGCTATATATCCATTTTTGGGCATTATGAATTGATTGGAACATGTTTTAGGAGCAAAGGTGCACTTATGGATAAGCTTTTTGTAAAGTGAAGCCTATGGGTCCTCTGGTCAACCAGAGTGTTGATTCAATTTATGGAGGAGTTCCAAGATGGAGATGACGTTGCATGGGTATTCTAACCTCCATATGTTTTCTGCAGTAACCATTACAACAGTGCTGTAGCTTTATTTCTTCTTTTCTCTATATGTGTATGGAGAAAGAGACTTTTTTAAGTACTTCAAGTGGATTGTTTTACTTGTTTATGCTTTTGGTAGTTGGAGTATGGGGTCTTGATTTGAGAGCCCTTAGCTTTCTAATTGTTTCATGACTAATTGTAGGTTGTCATGTGTTTAGAGTGAGAGTTATTTGTAGAAGAATGTTTCCTTGAAAGGGAAACTAGCCACTCTTTTTTTCAGCACACTTATGTACTCTTTACCATTGAATAATTTTGAGCATAATGAGAAGGGGTCATGCATTTGGAGCTGATCCAAGGAGATGTAGCCTAGGAGGGCTGAACTCCTTTATCAATGTCTAGTGTATTATTGTTCGATACATGCTTCCATTTAGTGTTTTAGTTTCATGTTTTAAGTTTCCTTCATGAAACTAACTTAATTAAAAACACATAAAATTCATGCTTTTACTTGCTATTTTGGAGTCAAACCTCAAGCACATTCTTATATTATGATGAGGGGAATCAGCACATCATTACTAATCTGCCCCAATTTAGATCAAGTGTAAGTTACCTTGAAAAGGTTGGGTATATAGGTCTTGAGAAGTGCTAGATACTAGAGAATAGGTTGAGTTAAATATGTAGCCTTTAAAGGTTGGCTCACATTCACTTGAACTTGAACAGGTTGAGATATAGATTGTTTAATGAGAATCTGAGATGTAGGTGAAACAAGTTGAGAAACTAAAGGTGAAGCCACAAATAAGCCATGTTGTAAGGGCGAGGTAGGTTTCCAAACATTAACAACCATTATTGAATATGGAGGACTCATATGAGGTTGAGCACTAAATTGAGGGGATGGAAACACTCAACAATATGTTTCCCCCCACCGAAAGAGAAGGCTCATACAGAGGTAACTTCCCCCTAAGAGGAGGGTTCCCAATGGTTGGTGGATTGGGCTATTGTCGGTGTCCATACACACTAACATAAGGACCAGTCTTCTACTGAACCGTATGATTAGATGGAGGAGGAGGAGCAGACTATGTAGTGCTCATCAAAGAAGTTCTAGATGGAATTCCATATGTAGATGACATGGGAGAGGTCCATGGACTAGATGCTATGACAGAAAAGGTACCAGATAAATATTGGTAATAAGGTGGGACGAACAAGCCACCATACAAATGTATCTCTAGTGATGTCACAAAGATGGACGAAGTTGCAACATGGGTTGTCTTGGTCATGGTAGTAGATACACGCTGATAAACCATAGCAAATTCAGTTATGGTTAATTGTCCCAAAGATGATTGTCGAGGGAAACTCAAGGGTGAGTTGAAAGGAAAAGAATCAAACAAAGGTTTTTGTAATGGAGTATGATGAGAAGGAAAAGGATGAGCGTGATAAAAATGAGACCCTACTCCAATAGGAGAGGAGGGTTGAGGATCTTCCCATGGAATCTATTTGATACTCACAAGATCAAGTGGAAGTGGTTCACTGACAGGTCCAAGATATACAAGTTGTGTTTGGGTCTAAGACAAAGGAAGAGAAGAGGAAGTTCTGGAAATAATAGGTGCAGATAACTGAGGTACCTCAGGTTGTGTTGTCTATGATTCATTATATTTAGGTTCAATAACCTTAGGTAATGAGATTTCAGGTGCTTCAGTTTCGACTTTGTAAGATTCACTAGCCAATGGAGAAGTAATCTCGATCTCAATACTCACAGGAAATGATGATTTTGGTGGATTAATTTCAGGTGGAGGACTAAAAGTAATAGCTCTTAAAGCATTGGATTCGGTAGTCTACATATTCTTATACTTATGATGATGGCCAGGAGTTGCCTTTGGTGGAAGAGGAGGCTTATTTTTCATTCTACGCAAACTACATAGGGTAGGGTGTTATTATTCCATGTTGGATTAATAAATTTTAACAATTAACACAAAAAATAAATCAAAGAGGGTAATCTAGGCATAAATATTTACTAAGCAACTATGAACTACAATGCACAACCTTGGAGAACCAAGGATTTAAGTACGGTTAGGAAATCCCCCCGAATGTTGTGTTCAGTGTATCACAGTATGCAAGGTGATTGACTCGGTTACGTATGGTGATGATAGTAACCTATGATGGACTTCCAAAATAAACACAATAGTACATGGAAATGCAGTCCATGTTAGTGTTGTCTAATGCGTAACCGTACAATGAGAGAGTTACCATATACTTTTCATGCGTGGAGAACCTTCCAATATACCCAGAGGTACATGGAGAATGTTCTGATACACTTATGCACGTGGAATGAGATATCACCCCTAGAATGAAACACTGGAAAAAAATGACAACTCCTACGTTTATAGATGTCGGGACATGTCTCTAGCCTAGACCTATAGATCCTTGTGTTAATGTTTCAAATGCTCTTTAAGGTTGACTCAATAAAATTTTAAAGTTTATCTTGAATTAAGTTTTAGTTTTCAAGGCTCACCACGAATTTCGCCTAAATATCCTATAAATGAAATCTAGCATGATGAAATGAAAATTTTATTTCAACGAAAATATATGGATGGGAGGGAAGAGAACAAAGAATATGCAACATAAAAGATGCAACAAACAAGTTTGTTAAACGAATTCCCCTAATGCAACTGTTCCTAATTCCAATTCATACACAAAACCCTACATGCAACACAAGATGCAACCGATTTTTCTTTTCAATTCCACTTAGTTTTCAGATGAAAATTAAGATGTTTTCCTAATTAGTGATAAAATAAACTATTCAGAAAGACGAGTAAAACACCAATTCTTTCAAGTAATCAATGATCAAGAAATCAATTTGCTAATGACCTAGTGACAAGAACAAAGAAAAATCTAAAGAAATTCTTATCTAAGGTACTCAGAACCAAAATAAAACAAGATGAATGATTCTAAGAGACCAAACACACTTAGGGATACAAGGAGAACCAGCTGGAACAAAGATAATTAGAGAGAAAATCACAAAAAGGAAATTTTTTGCATGAAACGAGAGTCAACGTATGTGTTGAAATGGAACCAATGCTCTATAGTGCAAGTGCAAAGAAGACTGGGGAGTGTTGCAATGATCTGTCTCCAAGACAAGGGGAGTGATGATTAAGGTAAGGCTAAGTTCCGACACAAAAATTCAAGTGAATCTCAATGAAAGGTGTTCCTAGGGTCAATTCAGATTGAGTGAGGAAATGGAGGTCTATTCAATAGGTGAAACAGGTATTACGGACAAGGAAACCACTTAGGGAATGTAACGATCACAAGTGGAGTCACCAATTTGTTATCCATAATTTATGACACTAGACAAAAGTATCTTCCCTAGACCCAGTGGACTTGTCAATAACAATAAAAAGCAAAGAATATAAAGTTTCCCTTAGAGAAATTAAAGAATGTAAAGAGGCTTACCTAGAATTCGTCGTAAGCTCTTCTCTCTTCTTGGCTTGTAAGCTCGAATTATATCTCTGATTGCTATGATTATAACTTGCATATACAATCAACACAAGCCAAATATCTATGACATCTATGTAGCATTATCCAATTACTCTATTTAATGGATCAACAAAGCATTGAAATATAGGAATGTAAGAATAACATAACATATATAGGAAAATGGTATACTCTTTGTATTAATATGAATATGATAGAGTTTTCAACCAAGAATAGTAGCTGATCTTGTAGAGATCTCCCCAAGTTGACTTCTCCTTGCTTGTCACAAAGCACACCTCAATGTCACCCTAATGAATGAAGATGATGAATCTCTTAAGTTCAAGGCAACATCATGAGGGTATGATTAGTATCCAAAATCCAACCTTGATGTTGTAGATGGATGTAAATTTATAGGAGAGGGATGGTAGTTTAGGAATTCTTATCCATTTACCAATCTAGGCTTGAGACTCAATTAACATGGGAGGATGAACTCAAGGGATAAGAGGTGAAATATTGAAGGTAGGATCAGATAAGATTCAAATTTATTATCCAAGGTAAATGGATAAAATAACTCCTGAAAGCTTCTAGAAGAGGAAGCTTTGAGATTATTTTTAATTTTCTCGAATTTCTAGAATCAGCGCACCCCCAACAAGGGATAACCTGCTATTGATTAGCGCTGGTGTAGAAGGAAGTAACCTACTATTGAACTTAGTTTGGGGTAAGGTGTGTTGGGCCTTAAGCATTGAAATAAGTCTATTAGAACCATAAGCTCAGGGATTTGGAAGAGTCATGGTTAGAGCTTTGTGTAGGGATGATGAAAAGGCGTTCGCAGATGTTGATTAATTTGGCTTTTAGGCCTATTGTCCATATGTGAAAAAATGGCCTATAACACCAAAATACTCCAAGTCCTCCTGATGCACCCTTTTAATCTTGAGCTATACAACTACTATTTTTCTAGATTTGTTTTATGTTTTCAATTGAGACCTCTGCCTCAAGTTTTGTTTCTTGTAATAAAAAAATCATTGGGTCTTCCTTTCGAATCAAAATTTTAAGATCTAGAATCTTTTGCCACCCCCCCGCCACGCCCCTTAAATTCTGTGATAGAACAATCATTTCAGAAAGGGAGTTTTGAGAGTCCCTCCACTTTATGTTTGCCCTTCTGCACCTTTCAATAATTTTAACTTGATAATTTCTGGTAACACAGATTGGTTCCAAAGGTTTTTATTTTTCTCAACCTCCCTCTCTCTCACCATCTTCATAGGTGGTATTTCTTGGTGCTTTCTTTTACCACTCTCCGTTTCAAGACTACTTTCTTCATCAACCCATACCAACATTTGTGTTTTGGTTCGAGTTGTTACCCCTACTGAGATGATAGATTCTTCTTCTGCTCTACATTGCAGCATATCCAGATCTTGAGTTGTATGAAATGCATCCCCTTTATTCTGTTGGCATTTCTTCTCCTCTTCCCCCACCTCTTCTACCTGGTTCTCATCTATCTCTGGATCTTTCTCATTAGTTTCAAGTTCCATGCCCTCATCCCCTTCTTGATTCTACAGTATTTCAAAGAAATTCTTAGATGTTGTTGTCCCACTCTTTTCCTTACTTCTTTTGTCTTTGTGAGCCCTTCTTTGTTCTTATTTCCACCCTTCTTTTTAGTATTCCATTGATCTACTTGCTCATCCGACACATTTTTGGGAGAATCCTTTTTACAGTCCCTTGCAAAGTGCCCATACTCATGACAATATCAAAATTTGAAAGGGATCTATTCATAATCCAATGACTGCCAATGGGTTCATTCCCCTAGAGTTAAGTTAATTTATGATGGAATCCATTTTTCAAGATAAACCTCCACACATATTTGTGTGCATGCAAATTGTGATCCTTTTAGTTCTTCCCTATCGATATATTTTCCTACTCCATTTTTGATTGCCCTCAGGCAATCGTTGCTCTAGTAGGATAAAGGAAGTTTGAGTAGTTTCACCCATACTGGGATTGCAGTTGGGATGTATTCATTCAGATTAAATTCCAGTGTCCACTTATTGTGATACATCCTCCTATTTCCAAAGAAGTAGGGTCCATTTCTAAAAAGTATATCTCTATCTTCTTTATTCTCGAATAGTGAGGCAAAAAATCCATTACCATAGGCATATAACTTAATATTACCAGTCATGATTGATTTCCATGTTTTCTCAATCCATACCTCCTTTGATTTTGGGGATGGACACATATGAGTGAAGTTCCCTATAAGGGGTCACTCCGAGAAATCTACCAAAGTTCTTCTCACACCCATTGGCAACTCAACCGATGGAGTTTCTTCTATTGTTTGACAAACTTGGCATTAAATCTCTTTTTCAAGGTTATTTTGCAATCGATAATACCATCACTTGAAATAATGCATTCTCATCAATTTGGGGTAGAGGGAGAGGGACCCCCCTCGTAGTAGCCATGGTAGATGTGCTCAAGATTTCACCTTAGGGATACCAGAGTTCAACTCGTGTGCGCCAGTTTAATATTATGGATTGAATTTTATTATTTTTACTAATATTTAAAATTATTTATGTATAATATAATTGGTTTAGGTCTTATTATGTAATCATTGTGTGACATCCCATGTAGGTCAATTCCGCTTGTAAAACATTCTCCTTGTAATTATGTAACTGTAAAAAATAAAAATAGCTGAGAGAGGAACACAAATTTCATTGCTTTAGGAGAGAGACTACTTGAGGAAGTGGGTTGTTTTAAATATCAATCATGGGTTGACTGAGTGGCTTTTAATGGGTTGATTATGTATTAATTCAATTGGACAAATGAAGTAAAATCCCATGTGTCCTGTGTGTGTCTTTGGGAAATAACTACAACCAAAGGAAATGTCAAATTAAATGAGAAATATGGGTTGTGTTATCGAGGTTGGTTTGTCTAGTGACATGTACCACTCATGAAAGGACAAAAATATAATGGACACGAATGAGGAGGATGAGATACTCCTTCATTCAGTGAGTTATAACAACCATACACAACAGAGGATGAGAAGTCTGGTGAAGGGGGACAAGATCCATATGCACAGGAAAACGAGGGAGGCTAAGAGGCTCTTGTTGAAAACAAGGTGAGGAGGCCAAGAGGTTCATATTGAAAATAGAAAGAAGTGGAGGCCGAGAGGTTCCTATTGGAAAGAAAGAATCATACATGATTCATACACTCATGCAAAGAAAGGGAATAGGGAAAAAACGAGGTTGATAGGTTCTTGAGGATCAAACTAATTTGCTGAGAGGGCAGAAAAGGTTATGAGGCTCGTAGAATTTTAGTTAGCAGATAATCTTAGATGATATAGTCCAACTGAGAAACCTAGGAGGTTGTCTGACTGAAATCACTAAGTAGTTGTTGTACCTTATAGAGTTGATAAATCCATTAGAGACTGTGTTGGTCGATAACTTCTGAGAGGTGGAGGCACCAAGGGCTACTGGCTTATAAAACCTGATGGTAGTCCATGGGGTTGGACTGAGAACACAGGTGGAAGTTACACTGAGAAGCTTATGGAGGGTGCACTCATATTCCTTCAGATGTAATACAACTGATAAAATCTCCATATCATTAACTATATCTCTCTCCCCTACTCTGAATTGAGATTCTCTATATCTAAATTCATGGACATGTTGGGATGTTGGATGTCCTTCTATATAAAAGGAAATGATCCATGCCTAATGTGAAATCATTGAATAACTAGCGGGTAAAGGAAATGTGGCCTTGACACACCCTGTTTAAATTGATGATATTGGTTTAATCCCCTGAATAGATGATGGTTGTATGTGAGTGAAATGGTTCATTGTGTTTTTTTGATTTTGATAGATGGTGAGTGGAGGTGAGAAAACCTTGAGACACCTTGTTTCAACTTCTAATATTGGTTTAAAAATCCTCCGATAGCACCCCAACTCAAGCTATAGAATCTAGCTTGGGGGTGAAAACTACAAGAAATACTTGGTTGCAACTTGTCTATGGTAGGTTGGAGAGTTGAATTCCCAATCTCAGTTGTTGAGCATATTGATAAGTATACACACCAACCTTTGTACATTGATTGCTAAGCATATGTTTGATGTGTTGGATTGAAGCCTGTTTTCTATTGATTCAATGTACTGGTCTAATTCTTGTGAAATGATGATGAATACGAATTCCTGTAATAATGCTAAAGTTTCGTGTTATGGATGAGGGGTGGTTCTTTCTTGGAGGACTTATGTATCTCTATTTACTTATATTTCATGTGTTGATTATTATATGTTAGCACAAAGCTATTAATTGGCTAGATTAATGGCTAGGGACATTAATCTGGCATGAAAAATGTATTGTAAGTGCTTTAAATATCTTTATAGGAATAAGATTATTCATGTGTTCATTTTGGGCTCGAAAGTTGGCTTAAAAGTTTGTGTGTGGGGAGATGGGAATGTTTCTAGTAATTAAAAGAAGGTTTGGGTTATAAATTAATTAACTATTTGACCTTGATTCTAGAACCTGTGAGCTTAGAAGAGATATCTCATCTACATGTATATAAATATGAATATGGACATGTCAGGCCTATGTTATCTATATATATGTGTGTGTGTGTGTGTGTGTGCAGGGCTAGATCTTAGTACCTTGTAAGGAAATGGCATGAACCCCTTGAACCATGCAAACTGAGGTTGTGACCAAGTGCACAAGCAAGGGTGATTTGAGTCATTAATCATAAGCCATTTCCCCACCATTAGATCAACCCTAGAGGTTTTATACCCCAAAGATTTCAATTAGGGGCTGGAAAAATCCTGCTGGGATTCACTTGTTGGGATGACGTAGCGAAGTGGGCCGGTGAGCCAGGAGAGCACCATGAAATATGAGTGATGTTTATAATGGCTTAAGGCCAATAAGAAGGGGGTTAACATATATTTTTATGCGGATCGCACAAAGGATCATCCTAAAAGTCTTACACCCGATGTTTTCAAAGGAGTCATTGTTGGGATCTCCTGAGCTAAAATCCTTGGGATGACATGGTAGTAGGGCTATGAACCCATATCTTGCGTATTGAGGTGGAAAACTCTGAATTCCCATATAACGTGAAAATGCACATTACAAGGGGTTGGAATTGGTGGTGGGACCCAGGATGCCAAGGTTCATGATATGACAAGGAGGGTGACGTGGTTCCCTTAGGGTGTGCCATGTGGCACCTTGTTTCAACCTTTTTATATGTCCAAGAGGGTTTAAATCATGTGACACATGGTGCTATCAGAGGAGGCCATGTGACGCTATCAAAGGAGGCCACATGGATATTTTGACGTCACCTCAGTGCTTTATTGTGATGACATCACCCCATTGTCCCAAACCCCAGAGGTTTTTAATGAAGAAATTGTAGAATTTCCATTAAGATTTTAATCCCAAGGTAAGGTGGCATTGAGGGGCCCACTCAGAGGTGTGAAGCTGTGAAGGAGAGGGTCCATGACTGTTAAGAACTCATATGAGTGGATCAATGTGGTGGAATGATGGGGCAACTTACATGTAACCCCAAGAGCTCTTTCCTGTCAACTCTGATGGGGGACTGCAAAGAAACTTGCCTAGATTGTATTCTTGGGGTGATGTGGTATTGAAGGGGCTTGTGTGCCTCGTATATGCACCTACTAACCCTTGGTTCATATTCAAGCATTGTTAAAGGAAATTTTCTACATATGTGTTCGTTCATGAAAGTAGCTAGGGTCATGCTATTGTGTGGAAGTGAGATGGCCAAGACTTCGGTAGCCACGTGGCAAGTAAAATGACATGGAAAGATCTAATATGCCAACCTTTAATCAACCATAACTTTTGATGCGAGAGTCAGATTGAGGCAATTGTTATATCGTTGGAAAGGTCTCGATGAGAAAAACACAACATTTTCATCCATTTTAAGTTTTGAAGAAGTAAAAAAAGATTAAAAAAAATTTAGACCCCATTTATATAATTAGAAATTGGAGGTTGGGTCATTGCAATAAAATCCTCCTTTTTCTCTTAGTGGGGGCTATGGGGCTATGTTACAGAGTGGTATCAATGCTTGTAGGTTCAACACTTGGAATGTATAGTCTCTATCGTAGAAGAAATGTGGTCAAGGGTTCAATATTGGACCTCTGGAGATCAAATAAGGCCTTAAAGCTTTGTGATAAGTAATAGGAACTTGATTGTCTTGTGCATTGGTTATGTGTGTTTCTAATGAGTTGATTATGTATAACAAGATACTAACACTTGGATATGATTTTTATTGTTATGGAAATACTAATCTTGGATGTGATGTTCCAGCTAGCCTTACAACAACAAACTCCTAATAACAAACCAAGGCAATGATCTGTATTGTGCACTTATGTATGTTTAAACTAAGATTTATGTGTGTGTATGAAAAAAAATAAGAATACACTAAATGCCAAAAAGGAAATGAGAATGAGAATGGTGCAATATAACATTGACTAGTCACAACATAAATATGAAGAAGAAAGTTAGTTGGGAAGAGAAGAGAGATATGTTTTCCTGACTTGATGGACACATTGAGGAGAATAAGGGTGGAATTAAGGAGTTGCAAGGTTGAAAATGAGAGGCTTATCAAGGACAATGAAAGGTTTGTCAAAGTGCAGGAGACGAAAGTAAAAGTAAATGCAGTCCTATTGCAGAGTCTTTCAAACTTGCAAAGGAAAAGTCAACACAAGTTGGGATCTAGTCGTAGGGATAAGTAGAGTCCCTTAGGACAAGAAGAAATAACAAATGGAGCAGATGGGAGAAGATCTAGAAAAATACATATAATTCCAAGTGAAGATATAGTGAAACGAGGTACTTTGCTATACACCCAAGAGAAGAGGACTAACACCCATGATAAATAACTTGAAGACACTCACATAAGGCATTATCATCATCAACATCATGATCAAAGGAGGGGAGATTAATACGTACACAAGGAATTCAAGAAAGCTAAGCCTCCTACATTTGATGGCAAGGCAAACAAAGCAAAATATGTTGGAGCATGTTTGTTGGGGATGAATTGTTTTTTCAGAGTTCATAATTACTCTGAGAATATGAAAGAAAGAGTGACACCTCAATCCTAAAAGGAAAGATTGATATCTGGTGGGAGGATCTAAAAAATTTACAAGCAATAAGAGAAGAGGAGTTATCATGGAAATAGTTTGAGGAACACTTCAGGGACAGATATGATATAGATCTCAAAATGGGATAGATCTCTGATGATGAGTATGTTACTAAATTCCTAGAGATGCTTCAGTATGTTCCCTATCTGAAGGAGGAGAAGGTAAAAGTCCAAATATTTATTAGTGGGCTACCATAATCATTCAAGGACAAGATCGAATTTGATTAGCCATGAACCTTGGAGGATGCAATCAGAAATCTAAAGAATTGCTACAGGGTGAAAGCATGGAGTCAAGTTACACTTTTTGGTGAGAGAGGGTGCGTTTGGGTGGAAACAATGATGTATCAATCGAGCCTTTTTAAGCGTTTGATTAAGCTATTTGAGGGCTTAAACAATGTAACCTGAGGTTAGCTAGGAGCTTGATCGAGTAATGGGCTTGTTTGAGTTATGTTTTTGAAATTTCCTGCCACTACAACCTAGGCATGAAATTAAAAAAAGTGACTCGATCGAGCCTTAAAAATAGATCTAGCCTTAAAGCTAGACTTAACCTTAAAGCTAGATCAAGCTATAGGCTAGACCAAGATTTAAAGCTAGAGCGAGCCTTTATTTAACCACAATATGGGATTGATCGAGGGTTTCTTAAAACATTGATCAAGCTATTTGAATTTCAAAATCAAGCACTCAATTGAGCCTACTAAGTCATAAGACCCGTAATTTCAGCACTCCTTCTGCAAAATTTCCTACAACACCAGTTTGTACCCTAGTGGACTTAGGGATAAATTTGTCCTTAGGTGGCAAAGTTGATCACGTTGGATTCACGAAGGAATACTCTATCCAATGACATATGAGTTTGACATTTTTGAATTCATGTGATATTTTTCATCTAATTTATTTTAAACATAATTCTTGAAATTTTTTTGAATTGTTTTAAAGAGGTTGGATAAAAAATCAATATCATAAAATACACACAACAAATTTTTTTCAAAAATACCACTATCTTCGTTTACGAGTCCTATTCAAAAGGGTACTTTTGTTTTTTCAATTTATTTAAATAGTTCAAAAAAACCATACGTGAACATGTGTCTACAAAATGCAATTGAAATGTTACTTTGCCAACTTCGAAATATAATAAAAAATATATTTTTGCATAATTTTTTTTTTTCTAAGTATGAAAAACTTAGCTCTCCGTGCGTGCATGCGTGTGTGTGTGTATTAAAAATTAAACATTTTAGACTAATTTATCCTACGTGAACACACTCATACCTCTTAATATGTGTGAAAATTTGCAAGGACACACATTTCATTTAATGGAAAATAATTTATCCTACGTGAACACACACATACCTCTTAATATGTGTGAAAATTTGCAAGGACACACATTTCATTTAATGGAAAATTGACATATTATACAACACTAAACATTTTTGCAAAAAATATCATTAGGAAAAAACATTATTCTCCACAATTTTAATTTTTACTCCGAATAAAATTTCAGAGTGCTTATATGAATTTTGAGGGGTTCAATTTGATAAAAGAGGGAAAAATTGAAATGTCATCACCACATTTGGCCCAAAAATGTAATGCATCTTCATACTTTCACCCTAAGAAAAATATAGATGCAGGACAAATCTTAAGGCTGAGGATATCTGCCTGGGAAGAAGACAAGAAGCTTCACCACCAACAAAGGTTAAACTCAGCAAAAGTTCAGTGCAACTCATGAAGGATGACTTGCTCATACAAAAGAAGGGGATGGGTGCTGGAAGAACCCCATAGTATGCTAGAAATGTGGGGAAAAACATTTGTATAGAGTCTGTCCCGAGATACAGAGAAATCAACTAGGATTGCAAACTATGCAAGAAGCATATACAGTGGAGGACATAGCCAAAAATTTACAGAGAACCCACATGGCCATGGAAAATAGGAATTTGATCACCTGGAATTGATGGGCAAGATGACTGATTAGATATGGACAACATATCCATTTTTGTTTATGTTGAAGTAATGTAATTAAATTTTAATTAAATGGTACAAAGGTTAAGTTTAATTTCTATGGTTGGTTTCAATAAATAGACTGAATGTAACCCTAAAGAGGGCTTTGGTTGAGTTTTCATTTATAAATGTTGAAAAATATAAGAACTTATGGGGATTTATTTGCTATGATTGTGGGATGTTTGTGTATTTTGTGTTTCATGATTGAATTCATGCTTGGTTTATCATTTTGGTCATTGACTTGTGCAAGGCAATGCTAATTCATTTATAATTTGTGTTGTTGTTACAAATTGTTATGATTTTTTCATTTCCTTTCTTTTTCCTTCCATGTCTTGGTTTGTGGGAAGCTTGTTGGGTGTGGAGGTAAGATAATGGAGCTCTAGGGAAGATATGAGTGGACTCCAATGAGGAAAGTAGAATTGAATGAAGCTCGATGTATGAATGAAGGAATAATATGAAAGCTATGTAGGTTGGTTGAGTCCATAAGGACAAATGGACAATGATAGAACAATCACGTGAATGACATAGAAAGGGAGGTTTTATAAATTTTAAAATTGCAAGACCAACATGTTTATGTACAAAAATGCATCCCTATATTTAGATGTAGTGAGAAGGAAAAGGTGTTGTTGATATGACAAACTTATGGGTGGAAACCATCACAGTAGCAAGGTTTGAAACCTACAAGAATAAAGGAATAAGAAAACAAATTCCTTGGCTAAATTTTGGGACCATTGGTACTAATACCATGCATTCCTTGCATGGATACAAGAGGTTCTCTCAACCTTGACCTTATGACATAAGTAAATATGTGTTGAGTTGACAAACTTGTTGAGGTATCAATAAAAGTGTGAAATACCATTGTGATTAATAAGTCATTATAAGGTCTCACCCTTGTGAAAGAATGACTAACCATGTTTCTAATTCATATTGTAGGGATTAGCCTCATGGAGGGATTGATTCATAAGGGTATGATTTTATTTCATTCTAGTATCCTCTATAATGAATCCTATGAAAAATTGTATGTTGTGATGCAGGGCATTGGACTACCCAGTTCGGGTGAATAAAGCTGATTAAAAAGAAGACTGAAAAACTTGAAGATATTATAGTGAACAATAAAAAAACCAAGAAGACTACAAAGATCCACTGGAAGATGATTTATTTAATGTGTATATACATCCATTGAATTGTTGGGAAAGAAACTGTGTATGTCAAAAATGAATGTAAAAGAGATGTAAAAATAAAACTCCAAACCATTTATGCTTGGGTTAACCTGTTCTATTTTGTGTTTTGAATTAGAACATCAGGGATGGTATTCCTCCAAGGGTGTGGGGAGTGTGGCATCCCCTACGGGTTAATTTCACTTGTAAAATTTTTTCCTTGTAATTATAGAACTATAAAAATAAAAAAATGGCTTAGAAAGGGACAAATATTCCATTGCTTAAGGAGGGAGACTGCTTGCGGAAGTGGGTTGTTTTAGATATCAATCATGGGATGATTTAGTGGTTTTTAATGAGTTGAATTTGTATTATTTCAGCTAGAAAAATGAAGGAAAAAACATGTGTCTTTGGGAAATAACTACATGCAAAGGAAAATAAAAAATGAAATATGCAATATGGGCTACGCTATCAAGGTTGGTTTATCCATGTAGATCACTCACAAAAGGATAGAACCATGATGGCCGAGAACGAGGAGGAGGAGATACTCCTTCATTCAGTGAGTTAGAATGATCACAATGAGTAGAAGTGGAGAGGTCTGGTGAAGGGGGACAAGATTCATATGCATAGGAAAATGAGGGAGGTCGAGACACTATTGTTGAAACCAAGGAGAGGAGGCCGAGAGACTCTTATCGAAATGAGAAAAGGAGGCTAAGAGACTCCTATTGAAACAAGAAAAGGGTGTTGCTTATGTGTTCTTGACCTAGGTTCAAAGTTAGTTAGCCAAACAAATCCCTACACTACTGGCCCTTTCGGCATCAACCCGTGGAGCAGAGATTGAAGTCTCACCCGAAGCAGTATGGGGGGATGTTGGAACCAAGTTTCCACACCCTTAAGATGGTTGTGATGTCGGTTTATTCCAACTAGAACTTGCCTTTGTGCATGTCACTTCACGCTATATTCCACCCTTTATTACCTTCGTGAAGTGTTACAATCAGCCTTCGTGTAGCCCTAACCAGGGGCTGAGATGCTTTCGTGCTGCTAGGGCAATGAACTACGCTTTTTCCTAAATTAGACTAAGTATCTTACTTATCTTATCTATAGATATTATTAATATTGACGTAACAGATATTCTATCTTGTGTTTACTTAACCAATAACATTATACATTGATCTGAAATTGAAGAAGGTGTTACAAACTATGTGTGAAGTTGCCTATGTTACTTAGTGCAATGGATCGATAAGATTGCAAATAACATAAACACTTAAACAATTATAAAAACACAATCAAACATGTCAACACAACCAAAATTGATAAAGGAGTTCACTAGACCTCCTGGCTACGTCTCCTGGTCCTTTAGCTTCCAGTGATGACCTCTTTATTATGTCTTCAAATATTTGTTATAGGTGTGAGCTCAAAAACAGAGTCTCAACCATAAAAATTGACCTCACTGCTATGTTTAGCTTGAAACTTTGAGTCTAAATGAGTATACACTCTACCGTACTTGGTCACTCTGACCTCCAGACCCCCCTGGAATAGTTCACAACACACTCTCTATCAACTTTTTTGTGTTATGGTGTTTATATAATGCGTACAGTTACAAATTGCAATGTGGAACAATATGTTTATAATAGAAATAGACTATAAATGAAAGGACAAGCAGGCACGGGGTGGACCTTGACTGTCCAACACTAATCTCGAGAACAAACCATCTGACGGCTATCGCATCCTGGTCATCAATTGATCTAGACGTTCCACAGTGTTGATCTGTCCTTTGGGATCCAACGCCTGTCGTGCGGTCTCACGCTCCAACTAGCACGTTTACTAATTCTCTGAAGGCATGCAAGAAAGTGGTTTTCGGGAGGCTACGTGTCAAGCACTGAGTGGAATTGCGTGCTCTTGGTCGAAAACCACTTCCTCCCTTGAAGGCATGCGATAAACCATTTACCGCTCTCCCGTCAGAACTCAAAGAGTTTAGCTTCTTTTTCATAACTTTATCGCATCCATTTTCTAGGATAACCTGCCTGCATGTTTTGACGCGATATGCATCATTCTCCTTTGAATGGATGATCTTTGCTCTTGATCGTTGATCCCCATAGCTTGTGGTATGAACCAATCGTAGACTTCCGCATCACCTTCTATGCTAACATCATCAAGAACCTGTGACTCTTTCACGGGTTGCCACATATCTTGCTGATGTAGGCATTTACTTTTGACTCGAATCTTTAATTGGCTCTATTTTCCTTATCCGAACTCGGATTTGCATGCTGTTTGCACCATTGTCTTTGTATTCATGAGCACTTAAACATTATTCCATTTTCACCTATATTTGAAGACCTTTGATCTGGAGGATTTGCTGAATCCATTTTGGATCACTCCTCCCCACTGGAAGCTTTTGGTCCACCAAAAGTTGGTTTTAGCTATCAAGTAAGTGAGGATAAAATTCCTTCACTTTTCCAATCTCTATCCATTGTGCTTTACTTGGATTTGTACCTTTGAGTCCAACTCATAGATACTCAACATTCCCTCGTTGCGAAGTTCTTATCCTCCTGTCAAGAACTGTGTCCTCCTGTAACTAATTGAGATACTTGAGATATAGGTCCTCAATGGAAGATAGCTAACCTTGCTCTTTAGGATCTTCAATCAATTAAGGTTCATACAACCACAAGTTTTCAACATTAATGAATGAATAGATTTTCATATAAGTTGGTAGATCAAGGAAGAAAGCATTTTCACCAATTTTATCAAGTATTTTGGGAGGACCATATCTAATTGGTTTTAACTTTTTACCTCCCCCTTGCAGTCTTTCTTTGCTTATGTAAAACCAGACTTGATCACCAACTTGAAAACTATGCTCAACTCAATTCTTGTCATGTCACGCCTTATGCTTTGCTTAGCTTCTTTCTAGCTATTCCTGTACTATCTGGTGAATTTCTTGGATTTGTTCAATGAACTTGGTTGCTTTGTCGACATCAATGTGTCCATCAACTGCTATGTATTTACCAAAGACAAAATCCAAGGGATACTTTGGTATAAAACCAAAACAAGTCTCAAAAGGAGATCTCTGAGTAGAAGAATGTTTTGCACAGTTGTAAGCATGCTGCACATAACACAAATGCTCATCCCAAAGTTTGGGATGCTTGCTACAATATCCTTGAAGCAACTGTATCACTATTCTGTTGACCACTTTTGTCTGACCATCTGTTTGCAGATGAAATGTTGTGCTCTTCTTTAACCTTGTGTCCATTAACTTCCATAGACTTGACCAAAATTTCCCAACAAATCGAGAATCTCAATCAGATACAATAGAAGTGGGTAACCCAAAATGAACCCATACATTTTGAAAGAACAACTTTGCAGTTTGTTTAGCTGTGACCTATTTACTACATGGTATCAAAATACACATCTTACTGAACTTATCCACAACTACATGCAAATAATCATGGCCCTTTCTAGACTTTGGCAATCCCCCAACAAAATGCATGGAAACACTTTCCCAAGGACACGAAGGAATTGGAAGTGGAGTATACAAGCCTAATTTTCTATTACTTGGATTTTTTGTAGCACACATAGTACATCCTTTGATATATCTAGAAGTTGTCTCATTCATTCGTGGCCAATAACAAAACCTTTGAAATTGTGCAACTATTTTACTTACACCAAAATGACCTGATATGAGAGAAGTATGTGCTTTCCAAATCACGTTAACTCTTTTAGTTTGTGGAATGCATAAATTTCCCAAATTATATAAGAATTTGTCCTTTATATAATAATCCAATTCTTATACCTACTTTCCATGACTTAAAGTTGCATATACATCCTTAAAATCTGTGTCTTGAGCATATTGTTCAATGTAACTTTCATGAATTACTAAATTATGCTTAAGTATTGTGGATGCATTTATAATTGGTCTTGATAACATGTCTGCAACCTTAGTATGTATGCCCTTCTTATATCTAATAACAAGATGAAATTTTTGTAGAAAACCCATCCACCTGTAATGTCTTTATTGTTGTAATTTAGTTTGTGAGTGTAAATATTGAAGTGGTTGATGATCTGTGTGTATGATTGTTTCTTTACCCATTATGTAATGTTTCCACTTTTTAACACTCTGACCTAATGCATACAATTCTTTATCATATGTAGGATAGTTAACTACTGCTGATGTAAATGCCTCATAATGAAATCATATAGGTTTCTTGTGATACATCAACACTGCCCCCATGGCATATTCACTTGCATCTGTCTTGATCTCAAATGGATGTTGAAGATCTGGTAGTGCTAGTATTGGTGTTGTACTGATCCTTTCTTTCAATGTGTCGAATGCTTTATGCTATTTGCCTCCCCACTGAAACACCTGTTTCACACTTGTCAAAGCATGTAAAGGAGATGTAATCAATGAAAGGTTAGCAATAAACTTCCTCCAATATTGCACTGCCCCTAAGAAACTTCTAACTTCTGTAGAATTATTGGGTTTAGTTCAGTTTACTATGACTTTGACCTTAGAGGGATCTATCTTCAATTCACTACCCCCTACAATATAACCCAAATAATTCAAAGATGTTTTGCCAAATTCACATGTTGACAGTTTCACATAGAGATTTTCTCTTTTTAAAACATTTAAAATTTGCTTTACATGCTTTACATGTTCATCCCATGTCCTACTAAAAAAAAGAATATCATCTAAATAGACTTACAAAATTATCAATAAATAGTCTAAATATATCATTCATGACTCGCATAAATGTAGCAGGAGCGTTAGTTAAACCAAAAGGCATAACTAACCATTCATAAAGTCCTTGATTCGTGTTGAAAGCAGTTTTCCATACATCCTATTCCGCAACTCTGATCTGACGGTAGCCGCTTCGCTAGTCTAATTTAGAGAAGTAAACTACATCTTTTAATTGATCTAATAAATCATCAATACAAGGAAGAGGATAACAATTCTTTATTGTGATTTTATTTAGTGCTCTAAAATCAATGCACATTCTCCATGAACTGTCTTTCTTTCACACCAACACAATAGGTGATCTGCACAGTGATGTGCTTGGTCAAATAAACCTTTTATCAAGCAACTTTTGTACCTGCTTCTTTATCTCTACATTCTCTAGAGATGATAACCTGTACATTCCAACGTTAGGTAGTGGAGCATCTTGCTACAAATAAATTTCATGTGCTATCTCTCTCTTGGGTGGAATCCCTTTAGGCTCTTGAAACAAAATATCATAATCAGAAACAATTTTAACTAGATCTGCTTTCTGCTTAGGATTACAGCCTTAGAATGCATCAGATCTATCAAGATTCTTTGCTTTTACAATAATTAGTAAAAATTGCTTACTTGAATTTACAATTCTTTTCATCTGTCCTGAATTTATGAGAGCGAAGTTATCTTTGAGTTTATGAGCCCTTACAATATATTCAATTCCATCCTTAGTGAGTTGATACTTATTTTCAGCTTGATAAAGATATCTTTTCTATCGTAGAAGTATGGACTTCCTAATACAATTCCACATATGTCCAATGGGACTATGTCTAACTCAATCTCATCTACAAATGTTGACCCAATAAAAAAACAATGTTTACATTGTTTCGTAACTTGTATCTTTGTTTTATCACACACCCAACCTAATGGATATGCCTTTTTATAAGATTTTGTTTCTAGACCCAACTTCTTTACAATTATTTCAAAAATCAAATTAACTTATGACCCACTATCAAATAAAGTATCAATTTTAATGTTCATGGAAATGAATCTAATATGAAATAACTCATTTCTTTTCCTCTCATAACTTTCATTATCAACATAATGTGAAGAATTACTTGTAGATGCGTCAGAATCTTTACCTTTTATACCTGTAGCTGTAACCACTGTTTCGTCACTTGAGTTTGATCCCAAGTCCTTTTGAATAGCAGAAACATTCTTTCGCTTTTTACTCCCAAACTTCTTAGGCTTCAATTCTGGATGCAAAGACCAATAGTGTGCCTCATCGTGTCCTTCCTTCTTAAAATGAGTGCATGAAGGTTTATCCTTCTTCACATTGTTTATTTTCCTCTCCTTCCATTTTAGTTTCTTCTTGCCTTTATTCTTACTTTCAATAGATTTGGATGATTTCCCAACATCTTGGGTTACATTTTTACCTCTCACCTCTAGATGAGTTGCTTGAACTGATACATCATCTAAGCTAGTGGGATTAAACATAAGTATAGTGTGCTTCAAATAACTATCAAGAACACTTATGTATTTTAACATTGTTTTTGGTGAGTCCAATGATATGCCTAATGTTAAAGCTCTCTTACGAAATTCCTGAGTATAAGTCTGAACACTTTGACCCTTCAATTGGCGTAGTGTTTTCCAACTCATCATTGCTTGCTACATATAAGCCAAAGGATAAAATTGCTTTTTAATGGCATAAACAAATTCATTCCAAGTTGAAATGATTTTACCATGCTTTTGGAGATCTGCGTGTGTCTTGCCTTCCCACCACACAAGTGCAGTTCCTCCAAGTCGAAGGCTAGCCAGCTACATCTTCTTCCTCTCTGAATCAACTTTCTACACCCTGCAATATACATCAATTTTCCTTATCCAATTATCAAGCTTTTCAACATTAAGTTCTCCATCATAAATTGGCAAATCAAATTTTACATCTAATTTGATCAAAGAGGCTTTCTTTTTCTTCTTCTTAGAAGAACTAGTTTTATGAGAAGAATATGATGATGGTGATGATGGAGGATATGGAGGAGGCTTTTCTCATTTTCCTTCATCTTCTTTCTTTGGAGGAACAAAAAGAAAAGGTTCCTCTACTCCTTTGTCTAGTTTAGGTAATGAAGTACCTTCACCTTTGCCTTTTTTAAAATCATGATACATTTCTTCCACCATGGCATGCATCATCATGAAACTATCCAAGAACAGGGATTCTGAGCCAAGTGGAGTTTCATTTGCCATCCTTCTTTGTGAAAAGAACCTTCCAATCTCTACATTCATGTAAACAAGTTCACTTTCACCTCGTTCGAGCCTCAACTTAGTAAGCATTCAAATATCCACACAAAATTGTCAAACCTTAAAACCTTAAGCTCAGATACCACTTGATCTAAAATTGAAAAAGGGATTACATACTATGTGTGAAGTTTCCTATGTTACTTAGTGCAATGGATCGATAAGGCAAATAACATAAACAATTAAACAATGAGAAAAACACAATCAAACACATCAACACAACCAAAATTGATAAAGGAGTTCACCAGAATTCCTAGCTATGCCTCCTGGTCCTTTAGCTTCCAGTGATGACCTCTTTATTAGGTCTTCAAATAGTTGTTACAGGTGTGAGTTCAAAAACAGAGTCTCAACCATAAAAATGGACCTCACCACTGTGTTAAGCTTGAATCTTCGAGTCGAAATAAGTATACACTCGACCGTACTTGGTCACTTTGACCTCCAGACCCTCTTGGAACGATTCACAACACGCCCTCTATCAAATTTTCTGTGTTATGGTGTTTATATAACATGTACAGTTACAAATTGCAATAAACATGGAACAATATGTTTATAATAGAAACAAACTATAAACGAAAGGACCGACAGGTGCAGGGTGGATCTCGACCATCCAAAGTTGATCTCGAGAACAGACCATCTGACGGCTATTGTGTCCTAGTCATCAACTAATCTGGACGTTCCACACTGTTGATCTGTCCTTTGGGATCCGATGGTTGTCGCACGGTCTCGCGCTCCAACTAGAATGTTTACTAATTCTCCGAAGGCACGAGAGAAAGAGGTTTTCAGGAGGCTATGTGTTGAGCGCTGAGTGGGATCATGTTCTCTTGGTTGAAAACCACTTCCTACCTTAAAGGCACGTGATAAACCATTTACCAATTTCTAGTTGGAACTCAAAGAGTTTAGCTTCTTTTTCATAACTTTATCCCGTCCATTTTCTAGGATAACTTGCCTACATGTTTTGTTGCAATATGTGTTGATCTCCTTTGATCAGACGATCTCTGCTCTTGATCGTTGATTCTCATTGCCTGTGGTATGAACCAATCGTAGACTACCACATCACCTTCTGCGTTGACATCATCAAGAACCGTGACCCTTTCCTGGGTTGCCACATGTCCCACTAACGTAGGCATTGAGTTTTGACCTGAATATTTAATTGGCTCTATTTTCCTTCTCTGAACTCAGGTTTGCATGTTGTTTGCACCGTTGGATTCGTATTCATGAGCACTTCAACATTATTCCATTTTCACCTATATTTGAAGACCTTTGATCTAGAGGCTTTACTGAATCCATTTTGGATCACACACATTCGCGCATCATATAAATACTAAGAGTGAAATTCATACCCAATATAACTAATGCATAAACATGAAATAAATACATAGAAATGATAGATGCTTCTTTTTATTAATACTTCTAGAAGATTACAGACTCGACTTGCCCTGCACACTCAGTTGTAGGGGTCTGCACACTCAGTTGCGGACTACTAGGCCTTTGCGCACTCAGCTATAGAGCCTCTACATATGTTATGACCCAAACTTAGACTTCTACTCCAGAGCTATCTCTTCTACATCCTTATTCCATCTATATTATTAATATATGCCTTTGATTATTTAGAGCTTCGCTCTATTTATACAATCCCGTGGTCTGTGGACCATGGGTAGATCTTCTACAACTGACATTACATTATCAAAATAAGGGTGGAAAACCCTATGTCTCTTTAACAACTATGTGCTCCGCCCCCACAAAATGCGGAGCCTTTACATTGGTATTACAAAATCGGACAAAAATCTGGGCTCTAAGCCACAAAAATTCCTTTGGGGGATCCTGCACCAAACAAGGCCCCAACACAAACATCGCGACTCGCCCTCAAGTCACTTTGCAGGTGCAAAGATCTTAGCGCGCAGACCTCCCAGCTCTGTCTAGATTGTTGCAAGTTTGGCAGCGCACTGAGCAACTGCCTGCTGGACTTCCTCTACGCACTGTTCGGTGATGCTGCTGTTGAAATACTGCCTTGAATTCTCTCGCGAGTTGCTTGCAGTTGCACGAGCTCTGCTTCAATGGAGGCTGTAATGGTATAAGCCTCGCTAATCCATGACTGTAGGTGTGCTTTCAAAACTACCTCTTTATGCTGAGCGCATCCACCTACTCCTTGAGCGCCTTTGCCTGCTGCATCCTTGCAAGCCTCTATGTAAGGGCAATCGTCTGCGTGGTCCCTTTTACCTCATCGTATCTTTACTGGAGCTCGCGTGCCTCTGCCTCTAGGCACTCTATGTTCGGGTCCTCTTACAAGGTGGTGAAGACCTTGAATGACTGCTCAAACAACTTCATGCAGTCTGTCATTGCACTGTCAACCACTGCCATTGCTGTTGTGACCGTGGTGGTATGCTGTTCTCTGACCTTCGGTGGAGTTGAAGGTTGAGCCTTCAACTGTAGTTCTACTATTTGCAGGTTCAGCTTTAGCTGAACCCTGGCCATTTCTTCTCTTACGTTGCGCACCCCCGTGGCTAACTTTTGGATGTGCGCCTCCACTGGTCCTCTGCTTGGATGGCCAACTTTGGGACCATCTAGTAGGCTTCCTCCACAACCTGCACTATCTGTTTGTTCTGCTCCATGGCCTCATTGTGTTGCAGGCTCAACTGCTCAATGTTGATGTGCTACTCACTCATTACCTATAGAGCACGACTCTCCCTGACGGTAGTTCCGTAGTGACTCCATCCTGCAAAAGATAGAGCGTCTCCTAAGGGAGCGCAACCATGTTTAACCCGAACCCTTTCAAACTGCTGACTGTAGGCCTATCAGCCTCATTCTCTGTAATGAGTGCTCCATCTTGTAGCACTATTGTGTTGGTCATCTTGGCGCACAACATTTCCTTGGCCATTGAAGTGCCGACAGCAAGGCTGGTTGACATTGTGCCAGCCTGCGGAGTGCGCACTTGCAACTCCTATATTTATGTTTAGAGGGCCCCCAATACCAACTAGTGTTGTTCCTCAAACTGCTGGAGGGCCTCCGCGGTGTCATCCCTCAATGTTTCACTGATATCATGGAATTCCCTTCAGTAAGGGTGATAGGGTCAAAATATGTCTTCAAGGGTTTTGTTTTCTTTCGTGGCCCTAACTGCTCTCATGGTCATAGACATTTTAGCTGGATCGAAATCATCTGTAGGTCTGCGCCACCTTGTTCTTTATTGGTCTATGGTTCGGGCGAAGGTGACTTCTGTCCTTCATGCTCTCCTTCTACTTTTTTTTGTTGTTGTTCTGCTAACTCCGCAGCGTCGCGTGCCACCTGGGCCTTAGCTACTGCTTCTTCTTTTCTATGCTTTTCTACCAGCTGCACCATCTACTATTTTGTCTCTTCCCTCTTGCGCTACGCAATGAACTTTTATGCTTCCACCACGGAGTTAGCTGCAGCACGCCACTCTGGCGGCTAAGACTCAAGGACCATGAAAATTACATCATCGGTTACCAAGTATGGTAACTCATGCCACATCTTCCTAGGGTCCTTCCGCACCCTAATGAAGACATGGTGGAAGTCTGCTTTGAATTTTGCAAAGCTCTCCAGACTATTGTAGACTCTGGGTGATAATCGGGGCTTGCAATTGATCCCCATCTTGATGTTCATCTCCATGAGCACCCAAAATATCTTGCTCTCCCTTATCCTCTATGAGTCCCTGGTTACCCACAATGAACCATACTTCACTGCCTCTGGAAGGTCCTACGCGATCGACAGGAACTAGCTATCTTCGGGCAACTCCCATGCCACCAGTACTATTGACAAGAGGAGCCATGCGTAATGAAATGTTTTGCCTTGCTCCTATGCCTCGCGGTAGTTAGCAAGGAACTCACCGCACAGATAGTTTGCCTAGTTGAATTGGACCTCTTCTGCACATTACACCACTAGTACAACCATTGGCGTGGGCACCACATCTGCGTGGCACTTCCACATCACCTTCCTGGTCAATATCTATGTCAAACCTTAACTGCAGGGTTGTTGATGCTGGAGATGGCATATCCTCACTTCTTCTTCTCCAACTTGAACTTCTTTTTCATTGCCTCCGTGAGGCCAAATTGTCACCTTTTCCCTCCGAAATGTTTGCTAGGTCCTCCCCTACACAAGGGAGTCATGTAATCTGGTGAATCAGATGGTTTGTGATGGGGATGGGCTCTTCTAGCCACAAGCACCCATCATGCACCAAGAAGAGAAGCTACCTGATGAAAAAAACGATCACTGGGGTGTGGTGGTAATGTGGTACCCAAAGCAGGTTTAGCAACCTTGCTTTCTTAACACCTCTTAGCCATTTGCACGGTTCCAACTCTATCATTCGAGCTAGTGCATCTATCTTCTGGCACATTAGCTTTGTAGTTGCTAAATGCGGGAACTTCTCATGGTCCACAAGGTCCCAATCTTCAAATTTCAATATGGGAACCCATCCCAAGTGTGCACCCTCAAAAATAATATCATTTGGGAGCAGCGAGGTTTGTAGAGAGCTCCTTCTCTCATATTTATCATTTGGAACCTTAGCTTAGCCTTCCATGGAGGAACATATTCTGACAGCCTGGTGATAGGGTCTGTGCCCTGGGTTTTGACTTCCATCTCTACATCCTCCTCCTCCACCAGGGTTTCGTCAAAATCTTCCTCCTCATAGACCTCCAGATTAATGGCCTTCCCCTTTTCTGCTAATGTGAGATTTGTCCTCAGTCGATTTCTGGGCGAGACATGCACTGGTATCATGGAATGTTTGTCCTTCTTAGGTCTCGGCGTGCACAGTGATTTAGGGACCTTAGCAATTATTCCAACGCTCTCTGGGGCTTCTACTTCCACAATTTCCTGCGCATCTACCTCAGCTGTCACTACTCCTGTGTCATTGGCTTCTTCGGGTGCTGACATAGTGCTATTCCATAGTTCTCTAAGTATCTCTGGTAATTGCTCAAACAACAAAATTACTTTCAGAATATCGAATAAGTCTTGGTTCATGAATTCCTGAGTGCACAATAATTCAGTTCTTAAATTGCCAAGTGTTTTTTGCTGGATAGCCACTTGGCCTCAAACCAAGAATCACATCGTGAATAGTGACTGTAACGGTCATTTTATGTTAGACCTGTGTGCCAGCGCAACTATCTTCACGCTATTGCGGACCCTGTGACACATCACTACTATGTGTAGTCCTGACATCGCGCAATTCCTGAGTAGAGTAGTTTATAGTCCCGCGCCTCCTTTTAGCTACCTGGAGCACTAAGACTTTACTTCTATTGGCTAGTCAGGTGGCTAGGCCATTTGTGTATGGCTTCAAACGACTGTTGTTCACTTTTCCTGGGAAGGGTTTGCCATTCAATTTTACCAATTGTACCACGCCACCATCTGTAATATCCTTAATAACATATGGCCCTAACCAGTGCATTTTGAACTTTCCTGGGAATTTATCAAACTTACTATCATATAACAACACCAAATCATTCACCTTAAAGGTGTGCAGCTTAATATGTCGATTGTGTTAAGCCTTTTCGCGCTGCTTTTGGACCTGCTGGTGAAATCTCACCAAAAATAATTATTCTTCAAGCTCTTCCAGTTGTGTGAGCCTCTCCTCCAGGGCTCCTTGATCCATCATACTTGTAAGCGCTACTAAGCATAGACTAGGAATGATGTATTCCATAGGCATTATGGCTTCCACTCCATAGACAAGCCTAAAAGGTGTCTGTCCCGTCAGTTTCTTGTAGGTCATTCAATAAGCCCATAACTCTATATATATGCGTAGATCCCAATCACTTTGCTGTGCATTGCATACCTTGGTCAACGCGGTTTCCAGTACTTTTTTGAACACTTCTACTGTCCCCTTAGCTTGTGGGTGATACGGTGTGCTCTTCTAATGATACACCTGAAACTCTTCTGTCAGTGCCCTGATCGTTTCATTCAGGAAGTGTGTACTGTGATCTCTCATCAATATCTTCATACATCCAAATTGTGTCAGTACATGTTAAAATAAAAACTTCATGGAAATCGTGCCCGTGCAATCATTCACCGGCTGCGCTTCTGCCCAATGAGTCAGATACTCCGTCGTAGTGTTAATATACCTCGTGCCTGTCTTTCCTTGAGGTTTGATGGGTCCTACAAAATCTATTGCCCATTTTTCGAAAGTTTGCAACATCATTTGTGGATTCAAAGGCATTTCATCCCTTCATGATGGCCTTCCTTTCCGCTGACATACATCACATGCCTTGCAATATGCTTTTGGATCCTGATGAAGGGTTGGCCACTAGAAATCGATGCATAGAATATTCTGTGTAGTTGCTCTTCCCGCATAATGTCCTCTTGTGGCACCCCCATGAGCATCTGCGAGGATGCTGCTTCATTCAAATTCAACTACATACCTTCACAGTATTTCATCATTCCCCATCTTGTATAGATGCCTAGTAATGACAGAGAAATCTACCACGTGCACCACTAATTCCTTCTTCTGCTGGACAGAGTATTCTTTAGGCACAATTCCATTTGTTAGAAAGTGAATTATATCTTCAAAATGTCCATCCGCTACACACATAGAAAAGAGCTATGGGTTTGGTAATCCTTCCTCCAAATTATTAGGTTCCTCCCCAGTCTTAATGCGCAATAGGTGATCTGGTCCCACATTCAATCATCCTGGCTTCACAACAAATTCAAAATCATATTCGTGGAATAATAAAAGCCATCTGCAAATGTGCCCCCCCAACATAGGGTTATTGACCAGGTACTTTAGCGCGGAGTGATTTGTATACATCTTAAAGTGGCCTCCTAGCAAGTAGTGTCGATACTTTTGGAGCACATATACCATAGCTAGTCCCTCGCACTCAGTGGTAGAATAGTTCTTCTCTGCTTTGGATAATCTACGACTTGCAAACACGATAGGGTGATCCAAGCCTTCTCTGCCATCCTGCGTCAGTACTACCTCCAGCGCTATATACGACGTGTTGACATGTACATGGAGTTACTCTTTCTTCCAGCCCGGGAAGACTAAAATCGATGCAGTAACCATCTTTTCTTTCAATATATCCAGTCTTTTCTTATAGTCATCATTCTAGCAGAACGTGACATCCTTCTTCAACAATTTTTCCATTGACGCGGTGATCTGGGCATAACCTTTGATAAACTTCCTGTAATATCCCGTATGTCCCAGAGTGGCACACGATTATTTCACACTGCTCAACGCTTCCAAGTTTAGAATCACCGAGATCATCATGGGGTCTACCATTAGCCCTTTTCTACAAACCACATGCCCCAATAGGTTCCCAAAAGGAACGAGGAATAGATACTTCTTGAGGTTGAGAGTGATTTGGTATCTTCGACAGGTATCCAACATCAAGCACAAGCTCGCTACATGGCACTTAACCAACCCAAATACAGTCTAGTCATCAAAATAAACCTCCAAGAACTTATGAATATATTCCTTGAATGCGGCAACAACCACAGGTGAAAAGATAGCAGGAGCATTCTTCAATCCAAATGGCATGACAATATATTGAAAGCAACCCCACTTAGTCACGAATGTTGTCTTGCTCCTATCCTCTGGCGTGATTTTGATCTAGTGGTACCCTGAGAACCCATAAGTAAAAGAATATGCTTCCTGACCTCCTACATTGTCTAACACTTCATCCATGAATGGAGTTTGGAATGGATCATGCACACAAGCGTCATTCAATTTTCTAAGATACATGCATATCCATATCTCATCCTTCTGCTTCTTCTCTTGTACCACCATTGGGCTTACCCAATCAGATTCTTCCATAGGCTCAATGATGCCTGCTGTGAGCACTTTGTCTAGTTCTATGCAAACCTTCTCCTTGTATTTTGGATATAAGTGGTAAGGCCTCTACTTAACTGGCTTCGCGTCGGGCTTTATTGTGATCTTCATCACTCCTAGATCTCTGATTATTCCTTTCAAATCCGTAAACTTGGTTGGGAATAAGTCCTAATATTCGTGGAGTAATTCAGAAACCTTATCCACCATCGTCGTCCCAGTAGTCTCCGATCTTCGTGAATTTGGGTTTTGCCTCCATACCAATGTTTACCTGCTTAGTTTTCACCGGTGCAGTTATATCAGGGTTCTCAATCTGTGCTCTGTGAACCTCGCGGTGGCCTTTTGTTTCTGGAATGTTAATATTCCATGGATCCTCATCCTCCTCTTCAATAGTTACATTATAACATTCCATCACGCAACTCAGCTGAGTAAACCATTCAGGATTAATCAAGTCTATTGGCTCCTGTGGTATCCTAAAGATGGCTGCTTTTACCTCTTGTAGCGCTTCATCAATACTGTTCCACACATGCTCAAAACTAAAGGTCATCATGAACCCTTCACGCAGGATATCCCATTCACTTGTCCCATGGTGAAGCTCTGTTTCTATATACTAGTTCATTGGTATAACATCTAGGGTATGACAGAATATGTGCACCCACTTAGGTAGTAGATTTTCTCCATAGGCCTACGTCCACTTGGCCAAATGTGTGCGCAGATCATCTTGCCCATCATATTTGTCTGTCATTCGCACTTTAGGCTTCCCAAATTGTACTTGCATCATTCTCCTACATTTGCGCCAATCATGAAAGCTTCCTTTGTGCTTACCCCACCATCTTGTGGGCATAACGCACAGTACGTAGTCCAAGGCCTAGAAGCGTTGCTTTTCTAGCACCTCCCTTTCAAATTCATCCAAGAAGGTATCTACTTCATTTAGAACATCATAAGTAGGCATATCTCTAACTTCTATCGACACATAACACAAAAACCTTTTCATCATATTGCAGTTTAGCATAGTTACTTCATGTAACCGATTCTGCCATTGTTCTATTTCCTCATCATAATCTAAAGTGCAGGAGATTTCACGTTCCCATGTAATCCACCCATCCATAGTGGGATTCACCCAGTCTTGGTCCCACGCTATTATCTTATAGATACAGTCCAGATCATCATCACTTTCATAGTCGCGGACCGGCTCCGTATAACACAATCCTTCAGTAGGGTCCATGGGTATAACTACGTGCAGTGACTTCTTTTCAAAGATCATTTTTCACTTCTTCAGATTGATTACCTTGTTCATATCAATGGCCCAGTCAATTCCTAGGAGCACAAGGTAGGGATTTTTTTCATCAACAATCTCTATCACTTCGAAATCCGCTAGCGCACTCGCTCCCTCAATATCCACAATTATCCTCTGCAATCGCCCCATGGGTATTATTTTCTATTGGTTCGCCATTCTCATCTGAATCGGAGACCATTGTAGTGTAGGCCTCCCCATTCATTCCCATGTCTATTTCGATAGAACATTCCCATCTGATCCCAAATCTAGAATGACTTGATCCATCTCATATTCTCTGATCTACGCGGTGAGTCTCATTTCACGACCTATCCTTGTCTTATGCTTTCTGATCTTCTGGACTATGTGAGGTTCTCTTGGCACAGTCTTAGCACATGTATTGATAAGTTCCTGTAGCCCTTTCATAGCCTTACTGTCATGCAGTAACTTCATATAGGTTTCCAAGAAAGTTGTGAACATGGAGGGATCCATTTCTGACTCAGGCTGATCTTTGCTCCCTGGTGTGGAGGCCTCAGCTCTTCTTATCTTCCATGAAGGTTTCCCGAGCGCGCTCCAAATCAAACTCAACTTCTTTCATCAGGGCTTTGTGAACCCAAGTACTATCTTCCAATTGTTTTCCTTTGTCATCTCCCATTGCGATTCCACTTCAGAGCACAATATTTACGTTCGGGTCTTCCTCACACGGATCAATCCTCATCATCTGCAGGTTTTGACTTGAGGGAGGCAATAGTGATCCCTTGTCACGTATCCTAGCTATCAGCATAGGACAGTCTTCTGTCTCGTGATCAAACAACATGCAATACTTTCATTACAGGCACATTGGATTCATGCAATCACATGTATAGTGTCCTGGCCCTCCGCAATTGTAACAAATCAACTGTCCGCGACCTCTACCAGGTCTTCCTCTACCTCGGCCACGTCTGTGCCCCTGCGATCCTGTCCTTGCCATTCCTGCATTCTGGTTAAGGGGTCACATTTCAGCCTAAACTCTATAGGTGGGAGTTCTATCCATCATCAACTCATAGCTTCTACAAGTTTGCTCGTCATGTCCCACTGACCTACACAAGTTTTAGAACAACTGTTGCAAATTTTGCGTATACTTTTGTAACAAGTGACAATTGTCCATGGCATATTTTCTGGCTATTGGAAGATCACGCACCAAAAAGCAGGTGTCGCGCTAGGTCTTGCTTGAGCTTCCAGCCTTAAAGGCATCGGTCCTCGTCCTATAAGGTAATTTGTAAAAACTAGGCAGTGGTCTTTGTCATGACCCTGACTCTTGCATTTTACTCACCACACTTCTTCGCACAGTTCTGGTTGAACCATCCTATCCTATTTCAGACTTTTCATCTCAAGGCACAGATTCTTTAGCTGCGCGTGGATCTGTTGAACTCCTATGTTAGGATCCTGCATCAGGGTCTCGTGTAGCCTCATAGTGATCTCTAAGGCCTCTTCCTGAGGTGTTATCTTCTGATGCAATAGCACACTCCTTAAATGTGTTAGTAGTGAAGCTACAAACCACTCGCGATGATGTCCATTTGTCAGATTCATATTGGCTTCACGAATCGTACATTTCGGCCTTTGATCTAGTTCCCAAGGAGTCTCTCCTGGTAGCATCATGATCTCTTTAAATCCCGTGATCGACTGTGCTTCAGACTTAGGCCTGCTAAATTCTCTATTTAACGCTTTTTCGATATCCGTGAATCTCGCATTCTGATTACCATTGGAATATTTAATATACCAGGTCAACGTGCGATCCTGCAGGGCACTAACCAACATCACTTTCTTTATGTGGTTATCTATAACACCTTGCGCTTCCTATACAACCCTTACAATGAACCAGAATTGATCTGGATATTCGTTTCCCAAACCTTTGAACACAGGCAACTTCACTGTGCTTGCCATATTGAATTGCGATGGTGGTGGAGGTGGTACGGGTGAAGATGGAGGTGATGGAGGTGAAGTCGATGGTGGTGTGGGTGGAGGTGGTATTCATGGAATTCTTTGTCTTATCAGATGAATAGCACTTTGCGGAGATACCTTTGCGAGCTCTTCCTCATCTCCTCGCGGATGTGAAATCAAGGGGCTATTTTATGGACCCTTATTTCCTTCGTTCCTATAAACCTTTCCACTTCGCATAACCTTGAACATGAAGGTAACTGCATAACCCGCTTTTGGAACAACATCATTTTAATCCAAGTATTCAAATACTTTACGTACTTACCTCGTGGTCCTTTGAGAAAGCATCGCTTTGCCTCGCTATAGCTAACCGAGGTGTCAATCGCAAACTTAGTAACGAATCCTCCTATAGTACGATCGAGCCAATTATTGACGGTGCGCACAATGTTATCCTCTGATGCATCCAAACTTCGCACTAGCTTTGGAGTCCACACAATAGGACTGTCAAGTTTCCACCTCCCTTGGCTATCTGCTAGCTTCGCGATCCACTCGTATAGATCAGTAGGGAAGGATGCGAAAAAGATTTTGTGGATCTTCGTATATAGGTAGTTGTCTAACCACTCTTCTTTTGATAGCAGGTTTCTGTTCTCCTGCGCCACGAATTTGTGAATTCTTCTGTCCAACCAACCTTCAATTTCATTCTTAGTTGGATTCCAATGATACGACATCACACATCTCTCATGCAAATTTTGGTCCCGGCAACGGAACCATTTGTTGGCTTATGGGGGCCTGACCTAGGTTCAGAGCTAGTTAGCTAAACAAATCCTTACACTACTGGCCCTTTCAGCATTAGCCCGCAGAATGCAGACTGAAGTCTCACCCGAAGAAGTATGGGGGGATTTTGGAAGCAAGTTTCCACACCCTTGAGATGGTTGTGATGTCGGTTTATTCCAACTAGACCTTGCCTTCATGCAAGTCACTTCGCGCTCTATTCCACCCTTCAGTACCTTTGGAAGTGTTACAATCGGCCTTTGCACAGCCCTAACCAGGGGCTAATATGCTTTCACGTTGCTATGGCAGCGAATTGTGCTATTTCCCAAATTAGACTAAGTATCTTGCTTGTCTTATTGACAAATCTTATTTATCTTCGTGTAACAGATATTCTACCTTGCGTTTACTTAAGCAATAACATTACACACATTTGCGCATCATATAAGTACTAATAGTGAAATTCATATCCAATATAACTGATGCATAAACAGGAAATAAATACATAGAACTGATAGAAACTTCTCTTTATTAATACTTCCAGAAGATTACAAACTTGACTCGCCCTGCGCACTCAGTTGCGGACTACTAGGCCTCTGCGCACTCAGCTGCAGAGCCTCTCCTACGCTATGACCCAATCTTAGACTTCTACTCCAAAGCTATCTCGCATATATCCTTATTCCATCTGCATTATTATTCTATGCCTTTGACTACTTAGAGCTTCGCTCTATTTATACAATCCCATGGTCTGCAAACCATAGGTAGATCTTCTACAATGGGCATTACATTATCAAAATAAGGGTGGACAACCCTATGAATCTTGAATAACTATGTGTTCCACGCCCACAAAATGCAGAGTCTTTACATTGGTATTACAAAATCAGATCAAAATTTTGGCTCTAAGTGTAGAATTTCCCATTGTAGATCACTTGATAATGTAATATACTAAAGCAAAATACTTGATCTACTTCTACAAACAAACTTGCGAAAGCTTAATCAATTTTGAGCAAGATCAATTAGAACGCGTATAACAAACAATGAGAAATCAATCACACATGAACACAGAAGAATACTATGGGGAAAGCCTCAGCGAAAAACCCTGATCTCTGTATTATCATACAAGTGGAAATATCTCTGGATTACAAAAAGCTTTAGCTCACAAGCTATCTAGCTCTCAGTACAATCCCTCAATGCTGCTCATATACTGAATAGACACAACATATGCCTTCCCTCAGTCCTACAAGCCTCCTATTTCCTTGCGCAGTTTCTCCTAGGTCCTATGGCTGCCACCTGTGTGAATTAACCTCTCAAACAACTCACAAAACTCAAAAGTAACTGCGCAATCTCCAAGGAATGAATTCCTTCTGCATGCAAGAGATATCCTCAATGGAATATTCTTGCAACTAATAGTACACTGTCCCATCATCTGATCTCAACTGGGTCTCTGACTGAACTGACATGCATGGGTTATTTATGGGAGAATATTCAGTTATCTGAAGTGCAGTAGTTACATACATGCATGCATTAACTGACTGAACTCATAATCTGTTCAACAAACTATTGGAACTAATCTAACTGGACTTAACTCAGTTAACTAAGCTAACTAATTACAACTCAGAGTGCAATTCATCCTGGTCTCCTTAATCAAGGGATAACTTCCTCAATCAAAGGGGAAACTATTGCATGTCTTCACATAGACTTCATGTTTGATTTTCTCCAACTAATTAACTCAAGATGAATTAATTAATTATTTTTCAAACAACTGCTAAGATCAAATTCGAATTTTAATATTAGTTTAGGGACTAACTAAAATTGGAATGTATCCTGAAATGCTATTTATAGCACTTTTATATTTAGCATTTCTTGTTGCTATTTTCAACACTCCCTTTTAACAAGAAAGGGATTATCTGTCACCCCAATCCTGTCTCTGTGGAGCTCGAACTTGCATTTTGACAATGCCTTAGTCAAAATATTTGCATACTATTCCTCGGTTGAAACATACAACAACAACATGATCCTCTTCGCCACACAATCTCGAAGATGATGGTACCAGATATCGATGTGCTTGGACCTGTCATGAAATACTAGATTCCTAGAGAGTTTGATACAGCTCTGATTATCGCAATAGATCATAGTTGGATCCATCCTCTGACCAAACAATCCAACTAGAATCTTCTGCATCCAAATGGCCTCACATGCTGCCTGACTGGCATCCATGTATTCAGCCTCTGCTAATTTAAGTACAACTGATCTCTGTTTCCTACTGTACCAAGAAACTACAACTGAACCAAGGTTGAAAATTCCTCCTGAAGTGCTCTTTCGGTCTGATGGACTCCCTGCCCAATCTACATCAGTGAAGCCCTGAAGCTTCACTCCCTCTATTTTTCTGTACCACAATCCATACTGAGATGTGCCTTTGAGGTATCTCGGAATATGCTTCGTTGCCTTCCGAAACAGGTTGGTAGGCTGAACCATAGCTTGACTCAGCTGGTTCACTGTGAAGCACAAATCTGGTCGTGTGTTCACCAGATACATCAATGAACCCACAAGCTGCTGATAAATAGTAGTAGCTACTACCTCACCTAAAGTAGCATCCTCCTTCCTCTAGTTACTTGCTAGAGGAGTCTGCATGGGCTTGCACTTCTCCATGTGGAATCGCTTGAGTATCTCTTTGGCATACTTCCCTTGAGACAGAAACACTAGCCCATCCTTCTACCACACTTCCATGCCTAGAAAGTAGTGCATAAGACCCACGTCTTTCATCTCGAACTCTCTTGCAAGGTCCTCCTTGCAAGACTTTTTCAAATGATCATCACCTATTAATATCAGATCATCAACATAAAGAACAATGATCAATGGCTTACCTTCTACCATGATGTGGTAAAGGTTCACATCTGTTTCACTCTTTGTGAAGCCCAACTCAATGAAATAGTTGTCGATCCTGGTGTACCAAGCACGAGGTTCTTGCTTCAACCCATACAAATCTCTCTTGAGTCGGCACACATTCAACTCATGATTGAAGGTCTCAAAACCTTCTGGTTGCTCAATGTACACCTCTTCCTCAGTCTTGCCATTGAGGAACGCAGTCTTCACATCCATCTAATGGATCTTCCAACCCATCTGAGCTGATAGTGCCAACATCGATTTGATAGATGAGGACCTTGCTACAGGAGAAAAAGTCTCATCATAACCGATCCCCTCGACCTCTGAGAAACCATGGGCATCAAACCTTGCCTTATGTTTCTCAACACTTCCATCAGCTACTTGCTTTACTTTTTAAAGCCATCGGGAACTCACCACTGACTTGTCCTCCAGTCTTGGGACAACATCCCAAACATAGTTTTGAATGATGGAGTCATACTCTTCCACCATTTCATCAACCCAAATTGGTTGATGCATTGCTTCCTTGAATGAAGAAGGTTCGGTCTCTACACACCCCCCAACCAAGGCCATGTAACCAGTGTACCGCTCGGGTGACCTCCTCTGTTTGCGTTGAGAATATGGCTGTCCCACATTCTCTCTCACATCTAGCATCAACCTGTCAGCTTCCCTTGAGCATTTCCGCCCATCTCTGGAAGACTCTGCATGAGTGGATGTCTCCACTCCTGGATCCTCTGCATGCGGCTGCTCTACATCAGTCTGAGGCTCCTCCTCCTTAGGAGCCAAAAGTTCCTCCTCTGCATGCAACTTGAGCTCCCCCTCAAGTGATACTCACATGGCTTTCTGCTCATCGAACTTTAGATCTCTGTATACCACTGTCCTTTGAATAATAGGCAAGAACACCTGATAGCTGTGGGGTGTATTAGTGTACCCCACAAGTATCCCTAACTCAACTGTTGGATCTAGCTTCTTCTGGGCATCTTTGGTCACATGGCAATAAACCGGTGATCCAAAGATCCTAAAGTGACTCACATCTGGTCTCTTCCGGGAAAAGGCCTCCACTAGTGTCTTCACCCCTAGTATATGATGTGGGCTTCTATTCTGCAAGTATACTACTGTATTTCATGCCTCACCCCACAAATGAAGTGGTAGGCTTTGGTCATGCGGCATCACTCGAGCTCCCAAAATTGGTCTATTCTTCCTTTCGGCCACCCCATTCTTCTATGGGTTATGGGGTGTCATCAACTCCCATTTAATTCCTTCTGTTGCACAGAATTCCTTAAACTGTTGGGAGACATACTCTCCACCATTATCACTTTGCAAGGCCCTTATTTTATTTCCAAATTCTTTCTCTGTCAAGGATTTGAACTCACAAAACCTTGAGAAGGTTTGATCCTTCTTTTGCATAAAGTAGATCCAGCATCTACGAGAAAAATCATCAATAAAAATAACATAGTACCTTTGTTTAGCAGTGGAGGTTGTAGAGAATGGTCCACGCACATCTGTATGAACTTGCTTCGAGATTGCTCCAGCTCTACTTTATCGATCTTGAAAGGAAGATTTTGCATACTTACCCAAGGTACAACCTTTGCATGTATCCATTTGCTCTAGTTTTCCCTTGGGAAGTTCGGTAGAGATTTGCTACATGATATTCAAGGCCCCATGGTGCAAGTGGCCCAATCTTCTATGCCATAGCTTGCCAATATCTTGGCTCTGGACCAACTTTGCTTTGGAACTCAATGTAGCACAGTCGTCTACCTCCAGCTTGTAGACATTCTTTACTCGAATCCCAATCTAGTGTCTATATGCCTCAGGAATGCCTTTCCTTTACTAAAGACTACATCATAGCCTTTGTCTTCCAACATAGTGATGAACACAAGATTATTCTTCAGACCTGGCACATACTTTACATTAATTAAGGTGAGAGGAGCTCCATGCTTCCTCTGAAACACAACCGTACCTTAACCTGAAACACATTACTTTCCATCATCGCCCATCTCAATGCACATCTGGAGGTCCTTCTCCTCCAAGGTACTAAAAATATTCTTGTCGCCGGTCATGTGGAATGAAGCTCCAGTGTCCAAGTACCAATCGCACCCCACCATCGATGAAATCATACATGCGATGAGGGTGAAATCCAATTTGAACTGTGAGGCTAGTGCCTCATCATCTTATCACTTTGAGGATCCCTTCTTGGATTTCTTTTGTGGATAATTCGTAGCATAATGGCCCACCTCATGACAATGAAAGCATCACACTTCCGATTTGTTAATATTCTTCCCATGGGAAGAACTGGATTTGGAATGGGACGCCTTCCCTTTTCCCTTCCTAGCTTCTTCTTATCTCCTCCATCTCTGGTGCTTCTTCTTATCTCCTCCTGCATCAGATTTGACCAAAGTCATTCAAAATCTGGAAATTTCTCTCTTCCATTTACCAAGCCTTGGTTGCTATGCCAACTCTTAGGAAGACCGAGGAGAGAAAGACTCACCATGTCATCATCTGCTGTCATGATCCCTACACTTCCAAGCTCGTCCCTACAGGTGGTGAGCTTGTTCAGATGTGTAGAGATCGTGTCGCCTTTTCACACTTGATTTTCTGAAGCTTGTCTTTCAGTGCCAACTTCCTCTAATCATTGTTGTTCTGATATAGGTCCTTCAATGTTTTCCACATTGAAAACGGTGTCTCCTTCCCATGGATACTCGAGACTATGTGGTCTAGAACTCCCTCTAGAAGGATTCTCCTCGCTTTAGCCACACATTTCTTCCATTTCGCCAATTCTTGGGCATTAGCTGCTGTTGTCTTGGGCACTTCTTGATCAATGAATTCCTTCAAACCATTTTTCTCTAATACCACTTCCATGCAATCCTTCCAGCCTACATAATTCGAGTTTCCATCAAGGGCATACTTGAGTCTCAAACCGTTGAACGCCATTGGTGAAATTTGAGATGTGATAAGAATTTGATTTCTATAATCAGGAACTTCAAACTTCGAACTTCTCCCTTATTTGTATATTGTTCTTCTCTTTGATCACCTTTGCTCTGATACCGTGTATAATTTCCCACTGTAGGTCACCTAATAATGCAATATACTAAAGCAAAATACTTGATCTACTTCTACAAACAAACTTACAAAATCTTAATCGATTTTGAGCAAGATCAATTAGAACACATATAACAGAGAATGAGAAATCAATCACACATGAACACAGAAGAATACTCTGGGGAAAGCCTCAGCTAAAAACCTCGATCTCTGTATTATCATACAAGTGGAATATCTCCAGATTACACAAAGCTTTAGCTTACAAGCTATCCAACTCTTAGTATAATCCCTCAATGCTACTCATAGACTGAATAGACACAACATATGCCTTCCCTCAGTCCTCCAAGCCTCCTATTTCCTTTCGGAATTTCTCCTGGGTCCTCTGGCTACCACTTGTGTGAATTAACCTCTCACATAACTCACCAAACTCAGAAGTAACTGCGCAATCTCCAAGGAATGAATTCCTTCTGCATGCAAGAGATATCCTCAATGGAATATTCTTGCAACTAATAGTACACTATCCCATCATCTGATCTCAACTAGGTCTCTGACTGAACTGACATGTGTGAGTTATTTATGAGAGAATATTTAGTTATCTGAAGTGCAGTAGTTACATGCATGCATGCATTAACTAACTGAACTCACAATTAGTTCAACAAACTGTTGGAACTAATCTAATTGGACTTAACTCAGTTAACTGAGCTAACTAATTACAACTCAAAGTAAACTCATCCTGATCTCCTTAATCAAGGGATAACTTCCTCAATCAAAGGGAAAATTGTTGCATGTCTTCACATAGACTTCATGTTGATTTTCTCCAACTAATTAACTCAAGATGAATTAATTAATTATTTTTCAAACAACTGCTAAGATCAAATTCGAATTTTAATTCTCAATTTTAGTTCAAGGACTAACTAAAATTGGAATGTATCCCGAAATACTATTTATAGCAATGCTATTTTTAGCACTTCTATATTTAGCATTTCTTGTTACTATTTTCAACACTAAGCCCCAAAACTTCCCTTGGGGGATCCTGTGCCCAACAAAAGGAAAGTGGCTTCTGCTAAAAAGAGAAAGAAGTGTAGGCCCAAAGACTCTTTTTGGAAATAAATAATCATACATGATTCATACACACTGGTAGAGAAAGGGAATAGGGGAAAAGAGGAGGCAAAGAGGCTCCTAAGTATCAAACTGATTTTCTAAGGGGGTAAAGACGATTATAAGGTTGAGAGAATTTTAGGGAGAAGAAAAGACCACATGATATAGTTTAGTTGAGAAACCTAAGAGGATATCCCGCTGAAATCACTTAGTAGTGGCTATGCCTTATAGGGAAATAAATCATCTGGGAGACTATGCTGGTTGATAACTTCTATGAGGTCGAGGCACCTAGTGCTAGTGGCTGGTAAAAATTGATGGTAGTCCATGGGGTTGGGATTAGAACATAGGTGGAATTTCCACTAAGAATATTCTGGAGGGTGCACTCCTATTCCTTTAAAGGTAATATAGTTGATAAAACCTCCATATCATTAACTATATATCTCCCTCTCTCTCCATATATGAATTGAGACTCTCTATTATTATCTAAATCCTTAGATATGTTTGGATATCTTTACAGGAATAAGTTTATACCTATGTTCATTTTGGTTTCGAAAGTTGGCCTAAAATTTTATGTCTGAAGATATGGGAATATATATGTTAATTAAAAGAAGGTTTGGATTGTAAATGAATTAACTGTTTAACCTTGGTTCTAGAACCCGAGAGCTCATAAGAGATAGCTCTTCTATATGTATATAAATATGAATATGGCCAAGTCAGGCTTGTGTTTAATATATCTATATATCTATATATATATATTAGCTGCAGTCCACTATTATTCATAAGCTTAGGAGAGATAACTCTAAGAGTTGTTCAAGCCATTGTAAGTGTGTTCATATATACATATATGCGCATGGCTAGAAACTTAGTACTTTGTAAGGAAATGGTGTGAACCCCTTGAAACCATGTGATCTAAGGCTATGCCCAAGTGCACAAGTGAGGGTCATTTTGACATGGATCATGCGAAGAAAATTTGGATTTTTGATATGAGCCAAATATTTGCACCATTTGATCATCTTGGAAGTCTTTCACCTTGGTGGTTTTCAAAGGAGGCCCCATTGGGATCTCTTGAGGTAAAATCCTCAAGATGATGTAGCAATGGGGTTGTGAACCCATATCTTGAATATTGAGGTGGAAAACCCCAAATTCCCATATAATGTGAAAATTCATGTTACAAGAGGTTGGAAATGATGGTGGCACCTTGGATGACAAGGAACACGATATGGAAGGCAGGTTGATGTGGTTCGCTTATGGTGTGCTATGTGGCACCTTGTTTCATCTTTTTACAAGTTCAAAATGGCATAAATCATGTGACTCATGTCACTCTTAGAGGAGCCTATGTAGATGATTCAATATCACCCCAATGCTTTATTTTGATGACATCACCCCAACATCCTAGACCCCATAGGTTTTGAATGAAGGCATTGAATAATTCCCATCAAGATTTTAATCTCAGGGTAAGGTGGCACTAAGGGGCCCATTCGAAGGTGTTAAGTATCAAAGGAGAGGGTCCACAACCATTAGGACCTCATGTGATTGGCTCAAAGTGGCGACATGATAGGGAAGCTTCCACGTAACCTTGGAAGCTCTTCCCTAGTAGATTCAATGGGGGACTGTAAAGGATTCCTCCGAGATTGTATTCCCAGGGTGATGCGACATCGATGTGGTCCGCATGCCTCTTACATGCACTTGTTAACCCTTGCTGCATATTCGACCACAATTAAAGGGAATTTCCTATATATGTATACATTCATGAACATGTCGACAGTTGGGCTTGTGTTGCCATATGGCAGTGAGGTGGCCATGATTTGGGTAGAAATTTGGGTGCCACATGGAAAATTATATGACATGGCGAGATTTAATAGGTCAATAATTAATCGACCATGCCTTTTGATCTGGAATTCAAATTGAGGAAAATTTTGTTGAGATTGCAACAAGATGATGGAGCTTAGTGAAAAGAGTCGCCTTCACTAAGTGGGCCCGCAGGAAAATTATGGTGCAAAGTCTATTTTTAGACATATGGATCATGTCTATGAGTTGCAGGATGCTGTTTATGGATGATTGGTCAAGTTGGCAAAAATAGATGGACTTCTATTTTTAGACAACAGCATTGACACTGTCAAGTCTAATTATAGATCAGTCAAATATTATTAGCTTATAATAATATTTAGAGTATAAAATTTATCTTATTCTCTTGGAGCACTTCAATTTGAGCTACAGATGTGGCACATGCAACTATCAGAAGGAATTACGTTTTCTTTGTGGGTCATTTGAGTTGTTGCATGCATGACTTTAGTTAGAACTCAATCAGTTGAGTTTGGTGGAGTTGATGAAGTTGTGTTCAGTTTGACTTGGTTAAACTAGTTGTAATTAGTCTAACTACAAATAGACTAATGATGAGTTGTTAAACTAATTATTAACTCATAATGCAACT
>APFE031147777.1:122537-133722 GCA_000404065.3 Pinus taeda | reverse complement strand
AGGAGCTTTCCCTCACTAATAAGAAAATAGTATTTCATAATTAATCACAACAAACGACAAAGATTTACCTTCGTTTACTTTATTGTGTATTATTTGTTAACTTACAGCTAAGACATTCATTTCGAAATACATTAATTTTGTGATTCCATTTATGTGTGATTAAGAAAACTTCCAGGAATCCTCACCATTCCAAGCTTTCAAATATAAAGATTTCTTTTATGACAGCAAACAACCCATTCCAATACTGAAAACTTTCTATTGATCTAGAAAGCTTTTTTTTAATTCCATTATACTATAATTTTCTCATTATAGCTTGGTTTAGTAGTTTAGATCCCAATATTTAAGTTTAAGCTTCAGGTTAAGAAATTCTATTGCAAAAAGGTTAAGCCGCAGCGTGGATTCCATCGACATCACAATCTCCTATCAGTGAAACAAGGGCTAACTTATTTTTACCTCCTCCTTCCTCCTTTCTTTTTGCAGTAGAGCAAACGAGAGGAACAATAAAGCAAAATGACACATACTTTACGAGTTTGTCGTGTGTTTCGGCCCGCATATTTATTAATTCAAATTTAAGAGGAACTGAGAGATCTTTTCAGGTCTGCTGAGTAGCCGTTGGAGCGCTTGGGAGTGATGTCGACGACAAATCACCAAGGCCTTGTCGCGTGATCTAATTCTCAGCATGATATGAAATGATATTATAGCAGTTTGAAGCCATTAAGAAGCTTATGCATTCATGTTTTGGCAATGTCATGATAAAAAAAGGATGAAGGATTAGCATTCAATGTTTAGTATACCGTCCACGACGAAGCCAGGTTTTGAAGTCAAGTAAAGGGAGCCATTACAGGTTTTTTTAAAGTCAAATTTTTATTCATAGTTTCCAAAGGAAATACATCATAGCAAAAGAAAAAGAGTGTTTTGTTTTTTTGAAGTCAAATTTTTATTGATAGTTTCAAAAGGAAATACATGAAAGGAAAAATTTAGATAGTCTTACGTTGGCTAGGTTTGTTGACTGCTGTTGAAAACATATGACAATGAAACATAAAAAACAAAAAGAGACACAGTCCCCAATTTCAAAGGCTATAGGCCCCAGTAAACAGTAGAACATATAAAACACTTGTATCCATGCTAGTCATTGAAGGTGATGGAGGCTGGGTTGTTTGGAGTTGTATGAGGAGGTGGCGGAGGACGAAAGGAGCACTGGACATGCTCCTCGAAATGGGCCATTCAGGCCTCAGTTTCTCACCCTCCTTAGATAGAAAATTATGGCTGCGCCAAACCACCACAACATTTGAAATAATGCATTTTGTTCAGAGTTGCTATCATTTCAGAATGCTCCTTCTATCTAACCCGCCTCGAATTCTCCAGAAGATCTAGAATTAACTGAACCACATCTTGACAATGCTCCATGCAGCAGCCTTGTCACTAAGCACGACCACCCTAATGTATCAATGCATGACACTCGGAACCACCACAAAAAACCAAACACCCTCGCTGCAGAATGGGAAAAGCGAGGCGACTCTAACTCCCAGCTGAGCCCCCAAGTCTACCACCTCGAGTTGCTGACGCCGCGCGTCCAGAACGCCCCTACAGTCCACCACCTTTTCCTCCTGAAGCTGCAAGGCTCGAACCCTCTACACTTAGACCTTCCGGACTCCCTCCGCCACTCCCAAACACTAGCTCGAGCCGAGGTTGAGACTTAGCCATTCCTGGCCTGCCTGAATTAGGGAGCACCTGGGCTGAGGACTGCCCTAAGCGAGGAATCATTCGCATGGTTGAAACCCTGACACCACCTAAGCGATATGAAAACCACCCTTCCAATAGCTCCCAAACAATCAACGCAAGGGTCAAGACCACTAGCGCCAGCTAAGCCTCCTCTCCCTCCAACATCGGGCACCCACAACTTACAAAGCTATTTCCCACCTCGTACCAGTAGAATACACCCCCCCTGAAGCGACCGCTCACAATTCTACCAAACCAAAACCCACGACCTCCTCGCTAATGGCACCACCCTGCGGCCAAAGACTTGTGAACTGGCTAGGGAGGCACAGTTCAATAATGCCTCTCCACCAAAGGAAATTTCGCAACACACCCGAACTGAAACTGCACCAAACAAACCAAAATCCACAACAAACCATCCTCATTAGATGCACATACACCATGTTCCTTGCAGAATCGCACTTGCGAAGCCCAAATCAGTAATTGATGGCTACCCACACCCACTAGCAGGGGTGGAACCTTCTACAACAATGCTGACCCTTCGATCAACCCAAAGCACCTCTAAAACACCCTCCTCTTCTCCCAGCACTCCACACACAGGGTCCAAAACTCTCTCTGTTGTAGAATGACCATCGAACACCCCCAACACCCTCCATAACGTTAATGAGCTCACTAACTTCCACAAGACCCAATGTGACTTGAGGTTTCCCACACCGGTATTTACTATCTTTTGTACTCAAGGTAATATGGGAGGGTCATGAGACCAACCCACCATCTTGTAGCCACATGCTTACCATAGGCGCTCATATGTTCCCTAGGGAACATCCTCATCTCCATTCCTCAGCACCTATCGGGAAATCAATTTTTTTTTTTCAGTATCAACGTGCATAACATTAAATTAAAAGAGGTTGATATATGTGATCGGTTAAAAGTTTTCTATTGTATGTACACTAATTATTTTTGTTTTAATGTGGTTTATGCTAGATTTTATTTTAATGTTGTTTTTGTTTGTCTTTATTTATTTGTTTATTTTTGGGTTAGTTTTTTAATTTTAATGTGTTTTTTTTTGTTGGTTCACATTTTACGTTATCATTATATATAGCGAATTTATGGTTGTTGATGTTTTATTATCATCTATTATGATAAAAATATGAATGATTATGGGATACCATGGATGTCTACTTGAGATGGTTGACAAATCAACATTAGTTAAGTCATGGTTACCATTTGATCATGGTTAATCATGATTGTCCATATTCAACGATGGTTACCATGTTTTCTATAGTTGATCATGTTTAATGATGTAGATTATGTATGACTACATTTGAGTATGTTTAATTATGTAGATTATATATGATCGTGATTGACCATATTTGACCACAGTCAACCATGATTGACTATGTTGACCATGGCTAACCCTAATATGACCATGGTTTGATAATTTTGATTATTGTTGCTCATGTTGTCTAAAGTAAAATTGGTCTACTTGGATATCACTCGCCATCCACCTCTTCCATTTACTGAAGAGTTCTTTATCTCCAAGGTCGTTTTGATGCCCTAAAATATTTTACGGCCATTCATGGGGCTATGTTACCATAACATGCCTAGATCTAACCAAAAGTTGTAATCATCAGATAGTTCTTCCCAATGAGCTACTATGCACTCCAATCAAAGTTTGTATGCAAAAGTTTCACCCCTCAAGGGCCCACAAACCTTTTGGTGCTTCATCTTCTCGGATTAGCGATTTGGACCTCTATGATTTATTCTTTATAACAAAAGGGAATTTTTTCTCAACCTATTATAATTTCCATATATTTGTCTTCAAATATAAGCTACCTCCATTCTAGCCAATTTGTGTTCTATAATATCATCTTATTTTAAATTTTAATAGAAGTTGAGTTTTCACTATATTATTCTACTCTGTGCTAAATTTCTCTACATGCATATTTCATTTCATTCCTTGTCCTTCATTTTGTTCCTTTTACAACCCAAATTAGTGGTATCAAAACAAGTGTCTCCTTTTTTATCTTATTGCATGTTTGTGATGAGGTCAAGGTACAGAGAGTAGGTATTGAGCTAGTTTCACTTGGAAATAATCACTTTCACCAACATAAATAGCCTCACATGGCATAATAAAAGAGATATTACAAAGCATGAAAACCTAGTCAAGTTATTGCTTGTGGAAGCACTCACACGATAGAGGAAAAAGTTGATGAATGGTTTTCACTAGATCCTTTGGCAACTACTAAGAGAAACCAAGGCACCATCAACAATTATTTTGGAGATGTGAAATCCTTCAAAGGTACATGGTAACCTTGACATTCCCTTATTTGAAGGCCAAATAGGTGTAGATTATTTGGAGAAATGGTTACATCTATTAAATAGCTATTACTCTATTAAAGAAATTAATAATTGATAACCTTTGCACTCTTGAAATCCCTTATCCATGTCAAATATTAGTGGCAATATTACTAAGAGAGACATAGTGAAGATGAATTTGTGATAGACAAGATAGGAACCACTTATGTAACTTTTTTTGATGCCCTCAAGGATGAATTCTACTCTATAGGGAACTATGATGACCAATACGCGATATGGTTAACTTTGTGGTGAGAGAGAGATAAACTAGTTTTGGAGTGCACTAGCATCTTCCATACCTTCACTGGAAGATAGGTATCATAGAATTTGAGTACCACTCATATTTGAAGAAATTTATTGGCATACAAAGGTACATCCAAACAAAAATGGATTTCTTGGGAATCTCTTCATTGTGAGATACTTAAAAATATGTTATGATAATTGAGAAGAAATTGAAGCATTGGAATAAGTGGGAGTTCAAGTCTACAAATCTAATGCAACTTAATCCTAGAATTTGTGGCTCTAACTCATAGAACAAGGGACATAGAAAGGAGATCCAACCTCAAGATAACCAAACAAAGTCATAGGCATATAGGGCCACTAAGAAGTCAAATAAGGACATTGAAAAGTGGTTTCAATTCCACAAAATCCCCTGTGACAATGTTGATGAATATTGCTTGAAACCATAATTGTTTGTTGAGCTTAAAAAAATGAACTTTTGTTGAAATTATGATTTGGAACAAAATAAAGAAAAACAAATCATTGATGTAAAATCCAATGCTACCATCACAACTAGAAAAATATAACCATATGAGTTAAGGATCCTAAGAAGAGATAACACTGCTTCAATTCATATATGTGGTGGTCGAGGTGGATATCGATGACCATTTACTTGTTCCACTGACTCAATGGTTCTTTATCTTCTTGGTATATTTCATATGGATTTTTTAGTCCCAAATTTTTGGGGCCATTTTGAAACCATAAGCAATGTTTTTTTAATCAAGGGAGTCAAGGTTGCCATTTCATACCCTAGTCGTAGTCAAAATTTTTAGTTCTCAGATAATTGTTTCCAACAATCTACTATGCCCCAAAATGGAGATTGTATGCAAAAGTTTCACTATTGGGAAGTTGATGTATAAACTAACCACCATGAGGCCCACAAACATTTCGGTGATTGATTTTCTAAGATTATGGTTTTATACTTGTAGGTTTCATTATTTATTTTAAAAGACCATTCTTCTGGCCTCTTGCAATAGCCTTTTGTGAATGCATGTAGTCAACATCTCTCTATCTTTAGAGATAACTTCCAACATTCTAGTAAATTTGTGTTCTATAATATTATGTTATTTTATTTATTAACAGAGGTTGGGTTTTTAATATATTATTGTGCTATCTATTATATTTCTCCATGTGTGTGTTTCATTTCCTTTCCTACCTTTCATTTAATTCCTTGTACAACCTGGATCATGTGGGTTTAAAGGACCCCACTACATTCATTTTTGATAATGTGAGCTAGAAAAAATTAATCTCCACTAATGTCATCAAGAGATTGAATTTGTTAATAGTTCCACAAATCCAACCATACACCAATGGTTGGTAGATACAAGGATGAGACATCCATGTTATCCAAAAATGTCACGTATCATATGGCTTCAAGCCCTCACATATGAGGTATTTTTCAATGTTTCCTCACTTGAAGTTTTTGATGTTCCTCCAAGACATCCTTAGATGTGGAAAACTCATTTTTTTTATGATTCCTATCCCATAGTGTCATTGTTACTATAGGAATTTATCTCTATAGGGTACCAGAGGTAGTTTTGACTACTAAAATTTCATTTATCTCAACACAATAGTGCCAAAAGGTAATATTTGAGGCTAAAAAGTTTGTCCTCTTCATGGTTCTATATGAAGGTGAAAGGAATTTCATTGCAACCACCACAACCTCAACATGGGACCTCTCTACACAATAGAAGCATGTGGATGATATTATAGAGGCATACACAAATATATTTTCTTCACTTACAAGGATGCTTCTATACTGCTAGGTAAAAGCCTCAATATCAAATGTACCTTTACCTAATGGAAAAATATATAGACATTTCCTAGTAGAGAATGAGGAAATGAAATTTCATATTCATGATGTCATCCAAAAGGGCCACATTCAGCCAATCTTCTCACCTTATAGGACCCCAATTATGTTTGTGAAGAATAATGATAGGACATGGAGACTCTGTATTGATTATAGATCCCTGAAAAAAAATCATTGTTAGGAAAAGATACTTGGTCCCCTATATTAACAATTTTCTTTATCAAATTAAGGGTGACAAGTTATTTACAAAGATTAATATGAAGTTAAACTACTACCATCCTCCAAATGATAAAACTAATGTATGGAATACAATATTCAAATAAAAATTAGTCATTTTTTATTGGTTGATCATGCTCATTGGCTTTAAAAAAACTTCAACAATGTGTATGAAAATGATTCATGATATCCTACAGTGATTTGCAAAATATTTTATGGCTGTATATTTAGATAACATCCTCATATTTATTAAAACCTAGGTAGAACATTTATAGAATGTTCAGTCGGTACTCAATACCCTGCAACAATACGATTTTTATGTAAAATTGGATTGTAATTCATTAGTTGTTGTGGATATTCCACTAGAAAATTTGTCATAACATATCTACGAATATATAATGAAAATCTCAAAATCTACACTAAGAGGGTTAATTTTTTGTTGTAGTTTTGGATTCACTAATTAGTGTGTTATGTTTATGCATGAAATTAATGTAATACATAAAATTGAGAACATACACAAATACAATCACTCACAACCACAATAACACAAGATATGACCTAAGAAACCCTTATAGAAGGAAACCTAACTAGAAGGTGAGATTTCTTTTCTCTCTCTTTCCTTGAATGAAAAGGAATGTAAGTACAAGGGAGTGAGACCTATGGCCCATGGGATACTATAATATATGAAACCTATCTATTTCCTCTCTCTCTATCCACTCTCACCTAATATATTCATCTATAGAACAAAATACAGTTAAATAGAATGGAACCCATTTTCCTCTTTGGTGGCTTGGTTATAACATACCCTGATAACCAGCTATAGGCTAAGTTTTACCCATTCAACCCTCAATATGAGTTGCAACTTGAAATATATATATTCTTATTCATATTTCACATGTAGCTAGTCCCTTTTCCATGAATAACAAGCATTGACACTGTATCCTCACAAATTATGCTGGTCAATTTCAATAAGCCAACTTACAAGAAGAATAACCTTCTCATATGAGCTCTATCTGAGGTGATTCTTGCATTGTTGGAAAGGTATCTATGTAATTATTATGGAATATAGGTCCATAGTAAGGTTAAGACCAAAATATTGTCCATTTAATGCCTCAAAATGGCTCCTAAATTTTTTCAACCAAAATTTTACAAACTAGGGCAACTAATAAATATGACCCTACAAGTTAATTCCTCCAAATTTTCCACTCTAAAAGCATCATGATGGATGAGATTGATCTAATATAGATCATACCTCACCATTTTGGGAGGCTTTTGACTCTCCAAATCTTTCATTGAATTAGGTAACTAAATTTCTCTTCTTCCTGTTCCTTGGAGTACCATATATCCTTCTTTGGAAGTTGTCATTTCGACCCAACCTACCAAAGCTCATATTGCCCGTATATTCTAGTTTTGGATCCCTTCTATAAATTTTTATCCTTTTTCAACTCTTCTTGATAATTCGGTGGTAGGTCCCATATAAAAGGGTGTCCCTAACTCTCTTCTCAATCTAGTGTGGAAGGTTGATAGAGTTTCAAATTTTCTGCATTCACCACTAAGAAAATTCACATGTATCGGCTTAGACTAATTTTATAGGAATTACCTCCCACGTTTTCCAAAATCTCAAAGGAATCATATCATAGAGACTTTTTTTTCTTACCAGGTACTTATAGCCTCTCCTTTTTCAATTGAATCCATACTCTATCTCTAGCCTTGAATCACTTCTATGTTTTGTGCTGATCACACCTAGCCTTGTATTTTCTTATGACATATGTAGTTTCGCTTGCACCTATAGATGAATATACCTAATGTTCTCAACATTTTTCCCCTTAAGTCATATCTTATAAGATTCTCCTCCACCCCTCCTTTATTTCTATATGGAATATCCAAAGGTGAAGCTTGAAAACATCCAAAGCAAGCTTTAAATGTCAAGTTACCAATAGAAATGTGGGCCTCTTTGCTATAAGAGTGTTGTATATGTACTATATTTTCATCTCAAGTATTTGAATGATTCTGGTTCTAAACCCTCAAACTGCGCCAAGGTCTCAATAACTAATTATGTTCACCCATGTGTTTGAGGATGGAATTTTGCATACCCCTTCAATGTCATGTCCATATTCTACTGTTGGATTAATGGGCCTCACCTAGGTTCAGCGTTAAGAAGCCAAGCAAATTCCTACACTACTAGCCCTTCCAGCATAAATCCACGGAGCGCGGACTGAAGTCTCACTTGAAGCACTATGGGGGGATGTAGGAACCAAGTTTTCGCACCCTGAGATAGTCGTGATGTTGATTTTATATCCTCACGCTTATCTTTGTGTAGATTGATAAGCCCTTATGGCTTATCTTTGTGTAGATTGATAAGCCCTTAGGGCTTATCAATGTTCTTCCTTTTTCGTCTTTCAAGACCTCCGCAAAGGTACCTGATTACCCTTTGCACAATCTTAGGCAATGATTCAGGCACTTACGCGCCCCTGTAACTAGGTTACCGACTTAGTCCCCCAAATTGCCTTAGGTATTAGCCAACTTTACCATACAAGTAAGATTATCCTCGCGTAAGCATATATTATTACTTGTGTTCATGCAATAGATGGAAACATATATTTTCACGCATCAACTTAACATTATATTTGAAACTTAACATTCAACATAGAATAATTGCAGCATTCATAACAGTAGTAAAATAACACTAAACAAATGGAAAGTACATAGTAAATTCATAACACTTCTCTTTATTGAAGATTCAGATTTTCAACACAGACTCTAACCGCCCTGTGCACATAGCTACAGGGGTTCGCGCACTCAGTTGTGGACTTCTACCCTAGGCCTCTGCGCACTCAGGTGCAGAGCCTCTTTCTCCACTAAGGCTCTTGCTCTTAGCTCTCCCCAACCTATTACATTGATGACTCATGACTGTTGAACTCCCTTAGACTCTCTAAGATTGTCCTTTTCATACAATCTCATGGTCCACGGACCAAGGGCGGATCTCCAAAACTGACACAACCTATATAAACTAAGGGTGAAAAAACCTTTTTGACTTTAAGTATCTTCGCACTTTACGACCACAAAATGCGGAGGATTTAGGTTCTTCATACAAAATTTAGGCCTTCTGCCCCAAAACTTGGGTTTGTAACCCCAAAATTGACTCCCAGGGGACCTATTCCCAACAAACCCCCAACACAAACATGGTGACTCACCCTCGAGTCACTCGGCTGGTGTGGAGATCTTGTCGTGAATATCTCCCAGCTCAACTTGGGCAACTACTACCTCGATGGTGCACTGTGTTGCCGCCTTCTTCATTTCTTCGACCAATTACTCTATCATTGGTCCTGCGCTATCAGCCTATAGCTTCTGCTGAGTCTCCTGCAGACTAGCCAATTTTCCTTTGATGGTGGTTGTGATCACATAGGCCTCATCCAACCAAGGCTTCAATCGAGCCTTCAGCACATCTTCCTTGTGCTGAGCTGCATCCACCTATTCCTTTAATGCCTTAGCCTCCTGCAACATTGCTAGTCTCTGTGTGATGGCAACAGTCTGTGTTGTCGCTTTAATCTCGTCGTAGCACTGCTGTAGTGATCTAGGTGGATATTGGTGGCCACCCACCAAGTCCACTTGGACCCCACCATTGTTTCTTTCAACTTTTCAGTTTCCTTTATTATAGCACAGTTTACTATTTTTAGTAGTTTTTTGGGTCCTGAACATCCGGAGCCGTTTTGTGGCCCTAAATAACGTTTTTTGGGAAAAGTGGGAACAACATGGGTCCTTCAGCCAATGTTTCTCTTCTAAAATTTGTAATTCTCGGATAAATCTTTCTAACGAGATATTGTTCACATCAAACGAAGATCGTATGCCAAAGTTACAAACCTGGGAAGTTGATGTACCAATTTATCCAAACGGGGCCCATAGTTTGGTGTTTCATCTTCTAGGGCTAGGTTTTCAGATGTTTAGGGTTTTCCATTGTTTCTCAACAATAAATAGTCCTTCGAGCCTCATTGTAACACAGTTCAGAGGCATGTAGCCGCCACATCTCTTCTCAAAGATAAGTTACCATCGCCCTAGCTAGTTTATTACCATTTCTGTTTGTAAGCATATTTCAGTACTTTACAGTGATGAAATGAAGTATTATTTCTAATGCATCTCTATATGTATGCTTATATCTGTAATTTGTTGCATTCATGTTTAAATCCATATTAGTGGTATTAGAGTGGTCTGCTCTTTCTTTGTCTTTCTTTGCATGTCCCCAACGATGTCAGGATATAAGGAGTTAGGGCTTGAACTAGTCAAACCTTTGCAAGACTAGCCTCGCAAATCCTGACGGCCTCCCATGGTGGATGAAAAGAAAGACAAGGGCATATGAGATCCTATCAAAATCTTGCTCGAAGAGGCCCTCGAGCGACAGAGGAACACGATGATGGACAACTTTGCCCAAATCCTTCAGCGGCTACCTAGGGGCGACACATCTACTTCCAACAACTACTCTGGAAGTGCCACACCCTTTAAGGTATAAGTTAACTTTGACATTCCCATATTTCAGGGTCAGATAGATGCAAATATCGTAGATAAATGGTTAAATTTTCTAGAAGGGTATTTTTCTATTCATTATTTTTCCAACTGGCAAAATATTACTTTCACTCTTCTCAAAGTCACCCCCCACGTAAGGACTGGTGGGAAACCTACTGCGATCAGAAGGATGAAAGTATGATGTCACTATTTTCAGCCACACCCACATGGAATTCATTCCAGACTGCCATCAAGGAGTAGTACTACCTTGTCAGAAGCTATGAGGATCAATACATAAAGTGGACCATG